>JANKKB010030045.1:0-10528 GCA_026225775.1 Bursera palmeri | reverse complement strand
AATTTTTTTTTTTTTTTTTTTTTTTTTTTTTTTTTTTTTTTTTTTTTTTTTGCTCAAAAAACTAGATTCATGAGTGCACTCTCTAATAATGGACACAGCATCTAACTAAAAATCACAAGCATGCTTCACTAAATAACATCATATGTGGGGCTTGAACAAATATGCAAGTCAATAGGAAGATAGTAGCCAAAGTCAATAGCTGCTCAACGAAAAATCTTATTTGTCACTTATTCCCCATCTCAACTATATCATAAGTAATTGTAATAAAAAAGAAGCAACAACAAGGGAACATAGCACCAATTAGAAATAAAACGAGAATCACTTTCAACCATAAGTATGGGGGAGCTCGTTAGAATACAAAAAGAAGAAGACTTAAAATAAAAATTAAAAAATTATCGAAACTTCTACTTGGCAAACATTTTTCAAAGATAACAACCTAGTTGAATTTTCAAATGGGCTCCAGGAAAAATAAATAAATAAACAAATATATATATATACAGCTTCATATATTGCAACATACAATATCTACATCTTTTCACCTTCATATATTGCAACATACAATATCTACATCTTTTCAAGCTATCCGAGTTTTAAATCATCTATTTAAAATTAGAATCCACCATATCTACCTCTGAACCATTTTAAACTCAAATGAACACCATAGTCCAAAATCATAGTAATCCCTTTATCATTCACATAATCAAACCACATTTATAGCTTGCATCTCTACCAACAAAAGAAAAATCTAATAAAATTTAAAAAATTCAAATAAAAAACTATATTAAAAAAGATCCTATATTCCATGTTACACATAAGAGAACCCGTTCAAAAAGCTTAATACTACAATTAAGACCTTACCTAATAATTAAAACGTTCAGATCAAATAGTTACTTAATAGTCCCTATGCAAGTGTTTTGTTGAATAAGCTTTCAGTTGTTTATTGTTCTGACTTAATAAAGATTTTCAAACATATTTATTTGAATAGAAAAAATCATTTATTTTGACTTTAGAATAAATCTGAATCATCTTAACTGACTCAATAATAACAAAAATACATCCGATTTTTCATTTAAACTATTTTTTTTTCCATTTTTTTGGTATTATTGTATCATATAAATGAATGAAAAGTCATGAGGCATACAACCAAAAAAAACTTATAGCATTATTTAGTAGAATAAAACATAATATTTTATTTTCTTTTAAAATAAATTGAAACTTAAAATATAATATTTATCCAAATAAATATGACATTCAACATGTATAAGGGCGTCGATGTCCAATTATTAGTAATCATATATTTTTTATTTATGAAACAAACAACTGAAACCCAAAAATGTCATGCAAATTTATATATTCAAATCTATTCAGATTTAAGAACGATTCATATCTTTTCAGATTTCAATTAAAAGAAACAAGTGCTACCTAAGTCCACTAACTTACTCATGTGAGGGGTTAAGTAAAAAAGTTCTCTCAATTTGGCTACTTTTAATCTAAAGTCATGCATAAACACTTTTAAGAGTCACTTCATTGAAAATAAACCTAAAAATTAAAAATCATTATTAAGAAAAGCAACATTCTAATTACCTAAAAATTATCTTCGCCATTGCTCTAAGCCACTCGCCATGCAATGAAAAAATTAAATTGAAGGTTTATTTATAAAAAGAAACCTTTCCACATTGGATAAAATCACACTCTTCGCAAACCCCCTCAGTGCTTTCTTCTCCATTTGATCTTCACAAGAAAAGCTCAACAATGAAACTAAGCAAGCACTCATCTATGTATCAACTCATTATGCAACAAATATACCCACATAAATCAAATCTGCCCCTTGTTTCATATTGTTGAATCAAATCTGCCTCTCATTTCAATTATGAATCAAATATGCCCCTTTGGTTAAATAAATTTTGGTACATCATGTTCCACCATTTCCAAAAGCACTAACCATTAAGTTTCATAATGTAGAATTATCATGATACAATCATTCAAATCTACATCCCTTTAGTCTTAAGAAACTTTGATCGTTCAAGAAAAAACAACTAGAAGTTTCAATAAATTATAGTTTCTCCATGTCACATGGGAGTCATTCTGTTAGTGACTTTAAATCCAGTA
The DNA here is from genome assembly GCA_026225775.1 of Bursera palmeri. Classification (NCBI taxonomy): domain Eukaryota; kingdom Viridiplantae; phylum Streptophyta; class Magnoliopsida; order Sapindales; family Burseraceae; genus Bursera; species Bursera palmeri. Next base: position 8,419 of record JANKKB010030045.1, on the reverse strand, counting down.
TCAAACAAAGCAAAACTTTTATTGTCTACCGCTAGGGAAAAAAAAGATTTAATATTTTCAATATATATAGTAGGATTCTATTTAGATTTGTTTGAAGGTTTTAGATATTAGCAAAACAAGGTTTGGAAAGACAGAAAGGATTTAAAAGTTCAACACAAGACTGCTCAAAAAAAATTTTAAATAAAAAAATGAAAGATAAGAAGAGAGAGAGGAAAAGAACTTAGAAAAGAAACTTCAAGCTATGACACCTAATAACAAAGAATGCCCATTAATCTACATTATTTACCAAATGATCCCTCTACTATATAAAAGTTTCTTTGAAAAAAAAAATCTTGACTAAAAATATTAGAAACAGTCACTTGTAACCCTCAAATCAAATTTATTCACTTATCCCTGAACTAAAAACTGAGAAGAACAGTCCAAATCAACCAAACAATAAAACCTAGTTAATTAAACTAAAGCATTTAGCAAAACTGAAAATAACCCCTTCTTACCTTCTTCATAATTTAACATGTCCATGTTCACATGCCTCTCTTATTCATGATATATATATTTCACAATGCCCTTATCTTATGTATAGAAAAGTATGATTTAACCTTTATCTCATTGATGCTTGGAATCTTAAACCAATAAACAACCTTTTTCTCTGGTCATAACATAAATACAATTTTAGTAATGAAATTTAGCACAAAACCCTGACTAAAAACTACTCATAAAGTGGAATCCTGTATACAACATCAAATTTATTGCAAATAAAATAGAAGCTACAAACTCCAACAATCACCTACTCCGTTCTACTTGTGCTCTATTTTATAAAACTGAAGAAACTATCTCAAATAGCTCAGTTAGCAATCTAAACATTAGGAGAAATTATATTCATTGCATCTCTCTGACACATTGTAGTTCTGCTTAGGAGCAACAAAGACTAAATTTTGGTAGTTAATTTCGAAAGGATCTAAGTTTTGAAACTGATATATTCATCTCCAGTTCTTACTTGTTTAAGATAGATTTAACTTTCCTAATATATTTTTTCTGTTTGAGTAGGTTATATGTTTACTCATTTGAAACAGATAATGTTTCCTATTTTGTAGAACTTTATCATTAAATAGAGGCCTATGTTTTGCCTTTTATAAGACTCTAACATTGACATTTGACAATGAAAATTGGTTCTTCCCTTAATTCCCTTGATTTCTCTCTTCTCTATTTCTCCATTTTATCTTCATTTCCTTTCACACTCTTTCTTCATATTTCTTTCACTTTCTTCTATTTCCACCTACCTCTACCAGTTCTATGCGAGTTATCCAATAGTTCCATCAAAAAGCATTTTTTATTTTGCTCTATTAGCAAAGACAAATAAAATACAGTTAATTCAAACCTCCAATTGCTCCAAACTTGTTTCAAAATCTACACGTATAGGGAACCATCCACTCAAGTAACAACTTAAGTATCCCTTAAGAATGGCAAACCAAATCCATTTGATAATAAAATTAAATTGGCATCCTTTAAAAGTACTGGGAGTCTAAACAGATGTACTGGAAGGGATCTCCAGTTGGTTGATAAAACAAAAATAAATCCAAATCTTTCTTCAAGGATAAGAGAGAAACAATAAGAACCATACATGATCTCTTTAGAAAGAAAAAGACAAAAACAAAAAACACAAGAATATGCAAAGAAAAAAAATTTGTGTGACATCTATTTAAAAGGATACAAATACAGAAGATAAACCAAAAGTTACCAGTTTGATTAGACACTAACAAGATGAAATATTAATCAATTAATGAAGGAAAATATACTGTTAAAGTAACAGAACCAACTTTCTACCAATGAAACCTGAATTTGGCTGAATGGTCTCAACTAAAAATAAATAAATAAATAAATAAAAATCACTACAAAGCAGTAAACAAAACATTGGTTCTGATTGGGGAATATCAAAAATCATGCATGCAGCCATAAATCCTCCAGGTAATCTAGTATAGAAAAACTTAACCTCTTCAATTAAACTTTAGCTAAAACATTTACTCTTTCACACAACAGTACACATAATAAGTATTAAAAAATAAAAAATAATAATAAGAAAACAAGATAACCGAAGTTGTGAAAGTTTAATATATTTGGAACAAATGTGGATAGCTCTTTTCTTCACAAGCACCCCATATAATAATCAATATTTACCTTTAACACCATATTGTGTAGCATAACTTTAATAACTAGTTTAAAAGTGCAACTGTAGGCAAACAACATAAAGAAAGGTTCAACATTTACGAAATCCATAAGGTACTCTATACATACCATTAGAAGCAAAAATGTAAATCACATTTTGCATATATCATTTGCTAAATACTGTGATATCAACTAGTCAATAGATCATGAGCTCAATTAACCATTTTAGAATTAATTAGACAAAATGTAGATTTTTGCTATAAAATTAGACGTTGGTGTGTTGTTCTAGTCTACTAAACTTTTCAGTAAAACAAGCAAAGTAGGTTTTTAATTCCATCTTCTTCTTCTTTTTCTAAATACCCATAAATCCCTGATCCTTCCCCTTGTTCAGCCAATTCTTAACCAAGGGCTACTCAAATTACTATTCTACTCATTTAATAACACTTAGAATGTAGTCTTAAAAACATTTTTGGAATCAAAACAAAAGAACATTCAGATGACTTATTGAGTCTTAAACATCTTAAATCATTGAGCTTTAACTAAACTTCCAATCGTATGCATTAATGTTTTCGTACACCAACAAGGCCACAGTTAGTTATGCATTAACCAGACAATATTCAATGAAAATGAAAAATAAGTTTACTATTAAGGATTAAATTTGCAAACCTTCGCATTGTCAGCTTAATCTGAGAACCTGAGATTCTACATACTTTCGAATTGTATAGTCTTTAATATTAGGCACTCTCATTTTTACATTGTTCATTGAAAATAAGATTACGCAAGCAATACTGAATTCAAGATCATCAGATACACCTCTTGTCAATTTATTAAACTTGAAATATATAAGAAGGAACGATTATATCTGTCACTCCAATGTTCATTGAAATGGTCAACACATTTCCATTTTCAGTTCTTTAATCACTTCATCCTACAGTACAAATTACAATATAACAGATGGTATAAAAGAGGAAATCAATAGCCAGAACAATGATCTATTTTCCTTTTCCTTTTCGTTTTTAAAATGTTTTACAATCTTACAGAGAAAGTAAAACGAAACACGAAAAAGCTTATTTGATATTAAAATAAATCTAGATTAAAAAATAAAAGGAAAAAACAGTTCGCTTAGAAATGGTTCCAAAGATTAATTTACCAATAAATGGGAAAGAGCACACATAGTGCATGGTATCTTTTTTTTTTTCGTGAGGTCACCTGTACCAATAACCTTGTCTCCGCATAATTTAAACCTTGAAATTATGAAAAGTTCTATTATGTTTCTAATAACTAAAAGAACTATAACTACAGTCTCCCTATCAATCCAACAAGCCACTACATTCTTACCCAATTATAATTATATAAAGAAACTAGTTTACATTAACTATCGCATTTCAAAAAAATTGAAAGCAACAATCCCTGCAACACGAAAATTAGAAAATCAATCTATTTCAGCTTAGCACCACATAATGGCACTTACTTTTACTAAAAACACCATAGAAACAATAAATTATTATGAGAAAATACATGACTCGACTCCCTGCAAGCCATTCAATTACATGGAGAGCCCAGCACCCTCATTCCACAAGGAAAATGAATTACTATTCATTCATAATTTGATTATGTTGAATATAGTACAACGAAGCCAAATCACGTCAAAGGCATCAAAGGTAACATCCAAAAAAAAAAAAATGCCACGCAACGCTATCCGAAGTTATTAATTATTTCTGCACTTTAATACAGCTAAAAAATAAAAATAAATAAATAAATAATAAGAACACGGAAAGAAAGAAAATGAGTGAAAAAATTTATAAATTATTTCTGCACTAAAAACTAAAAAATAACAATAATAATAAGAGCCCAGAAATGAAAATATAAGAATCAGAACAAGAAATGCAACACTAAGTGTCCATGAACATGTATACAGTGATACATTACCTGAAAGTTGGGGAAAAGACCAAAGCCAAATGAGTAGTTTTACAGCTTCTTCGTTGAAACGTCCACGATAAAACAACAAACCGAGATAAACACTGCAAAGACACCCAAAAAAAAAAAAAAAAAAAAACTAAAACCATNAAACACTGCAAAGACACCCAAAAAAAAAAAAAAAAAAAACTAAAACCATTAAGAACAAGGGACGAAAAGAATTACAGTGACGAGTGAACGACCAAACCGAGGACAACCGCAACGAAACGAAAAGAAAGCAAACACATTTAAAATGTACACGAGGTGAGAAGAGATCTAGGGCAAATGAAGAGAAGGAATTGGAAAACAGTCGACCAGTCAGGTCGAAGATCAACAGTTCTGAAAGGCTTTTATGCGTTCAACATGTGTTGCGGAAGGGAAGGGTTTGAATGATATAAACAATATTATATATAAAATTCGATGACGAGAGGAGAGAGAAGAAAATATCTAAGCCATCGTTCGTGTCTTTGGAATTTTATATTCAGAGAAAGTACTACAGAACTGGGAAATCATTCTCTGTAGCCGGTTTTAAATCCAAGAATCGTTGCTGCTGGGCAGCTGTCTACCTCTCAGCTTCCGCTTTAGATGCCTAGGTAAAGTATGGTAAAGAATAAGAATAAAAATATAATAATAATATAATCTTCATATAAAATATTAAAAATAAATTTAAACGTGATTATCCGCATGTTTGGCTAAATTCTAATTTTTTTATACCGTAATTAAATTTTAAGCTGTCAAGCAAAGACATTTATTTATTTTTATTAAAAATTGATAAATATAATAACATACTAATTTGACACATAAAAAAAAATTAAATTTTGGTAAAAACTTAAACTACGCCTCGATATTTGGTGATATATTTCCTATAATATTTGGTAAATTTTACTCCAATTTATCATATTTATCTTGATTTCAAGAAAAAATATACATTAAAAAATTATTAATTTTCTCTATAATTTTTTTAAATGTTGTCAAATATATTTCTATTCGTGAATTCTATCTTGTCGATGAACTTCTTTTGGATTTTCGACACGGGTTTATGAGACACTCATCTTTTCTATTTTTTGACCAAAGTTTGTTAAGGAAAAAATAAAGTTACAAAATAAATGGTCTGACATCTATATCACCATAATTTTTAAAACCATTTTTATAGTTTTGTTAGCAAATGGCTCAACCAAACTGTCTTTAGTGGTTTTTTTGCAAAAATCAAGAAGAAAAATAATTTTTTAATCCAACATTAAAGCAAAACACAAGCTTACATGGTGAAAGTATATTTTACTACAACTTGTAACAAAATTAATCAATAAAAGAACAAAAAAAAGTGAAAGGAGAAATGATGATAGAATAAAAGAATAATAAATATTATATTTACAAAGTCACTCAAGTTACTCACATCGATAAAGATACGTAGATCTTATATAGTAAACTCTCAAATTATTTCATGATAAAACGTTAATTAAAATACGCGATTTGATCATTAATAAAAAAAAGTTATATTATTTGTAGAATTGGGCTATTGTAACTTAATTTCACACACTTCCTCATAATATTTGATTTTATATCAAATTTTTAAGTTATACTAACCCGAACATTATTTGTTACATTAATTGTAATACAAAATTTGTTATTACTAGTATTAAACTAAACTAAATTGTAGAGGCACAAGTATATACATTTCAAAACTTAAACCCAACCATAATTATCTTCATAAAACATATTTCTATAAGCTTTAGTCCCATTATTTTACACCATAAATCGTATTAAACAAATGCTTAACCTTTAATTGAACAAATACAAAACTACATTCTTAAAACATTTTAAACCAAACCTAACAAACATTTATAAATATTTAATTTTTGATAATATTTAATGAATAAGTAACTTAAAATTTGGATAGTAATAGAAAAGAATAAAATTTAATTTAAATAACAAAATTTTCTTCAAATTCTTATAATTAATTAACACGACAACTAAAATAAACAGAAATTTGAATAAATTACAGATAATCTAATTAAAAAACAAAAGAATTTTGGCAAAAAAATAACAAAATTTTCACCTTTCCATTTTTTCTTATTTTACAAAATCCCAAAAAAAAAAAGAAATTGAAAAATTCTTATTTAAAACCCTTTATGGTGGTGGATACATGAAAAAGTTGTTCCAACTATATAGGAAAACAATGGTTTATCTAAGAATATAAAAATAAGACTTTGGGGGACCAAAAACCAATAACGATAAATAAAGAGGAAATGCAGTGCATCCATTGGCGGATGCAGATACTATGAGTGCGTCCGTGTGCAGGATATAAAAGTTCAGAAAAGCCAGGTGGACAGGACACGTGTTTGAGTAAAGGGGGAAAAGTCCTTGTTCACTGTTTTGTGCAAGTTGAGGGAACAGTCGGCTCCAGGGGGGCTTTCTGAGACCGGATCAGCCACCCCAAAAGGTTTGGTTCAGTTCATCTTGTACGGATACATCAGGCATTGAAATAACTTTCTCAAATTAGTCTCAACAAGCTGGCAGGTTAACAATTAAAAAATTGTATAGCACTCACAAAGTTGTAGTCAATAATTAAAAAATTATTAAAATATTATTTCCAAATAATTTTTGTATTAAAATTATGTAATTATTAAAAGGCATTACATAATCTTCACAATATTAATTATATTTTTAAAGCATGCGTGAAGATTATCTTGTTATCAATAATATTACATTTATGAATTATTTATATAAACTAATAGAATGTAACATAGTATTATTTTAAAATAAAATAATGATGTGACTATTATATAATAATATTAATTCATATAGTTGAATTTGTAACTTTAATTCTCTTCCATATTCATACCCTATCTACTTTTGAATATTGATCTTGGATTGTTCTATTCAATGAAATTTTGTTCAAGGAACCTTACCAAAAAAAATCTTCCATTAGCTAGTCATGTAGATGTTTGGTATCTCATAGATCCGCATAAGACAAAATATGTTTTTACTTGTAATGACACAATTATTTCATAAAAATCGACAAAACAAACATTGGTTGATGCAGCAAAAAAAATAAAAAGGCAGCAAACCAGTCGATTCTGTTGTATTCCAGAAGAAATGAGAAGAAAAGGACAGAGAAATCTCTAAGCTGAATATTATATTTCTTTATATCTGAAAAGTTGCCCCTTTCATATAACTCATGTGATATATATATAAAAAGAAAACAAATAACAGAAACGACAAACCATGCCAAACAAAAAGAAAAGCAAATAACAGAAAAAAAAGAAAAGGAAAGCAAATAACAAAGTGGTGCCAGGTGTAGAGCCACGCGTCTACATCAATTCTCTCCATCTTGAAAAAAAGAACTCTACCACAAGTTATATGGATAAGAAACAGAAACAGTATCAGGTGGGTGGTACTTATAAATGTCTGCAACATTGAAGACTTTGGATATGTGAAAATGATCCGGAAGATCCACAACATAGGCATTATTCCTAAGCTTCTTCAAAATAGGGAAAGGGCCAATCTTCTTGGCTTGCAACTTGCCTGCAGAATTGTGTGGTAAACGGTATTTGTGAATGTGCACCATAACTAATTCACCCTCCTCAAATGTCTGCAACCTGCGGTGAAGATCTGCAGCTTTCTTGTTAATAGCAACAGTCAGTTCCAGTTGTGTCTTAACTTCCTGATGCATTTGTACAATGTTCTCAGCAAGAGTTTCTGCAGATTTGCTCTTGGGCTTTGGAATTGCTAGTAAATCAAGAGTGTGTGATTAGGCATTTTGGTATATACCACAGCAAAAGGAGAACGACCAGTAGCTCGACTAATCATACTGTTAAAAGCAAACTTAGCTTGCGGTAAACACAAAGCCCATTGCTTGGGATGATCTCTAACAAGACAATGAATCATATTACCCAATGTCCGATTTACAACTTCCATCTGGCCATCAGTCTGTGAATGGTAGGGGCTACTAAATTGCAGAACAATATCAAATTTTCTCCAGAGAACACGCTAGAAATGACTAACAAACTTAACATCTCTGTCGGATGTAATGGACTTTGGAACTCCATGAAGATGAACAATTTCTCGAAAGAACAGATATGTAACATGACTTACATCAGCTGTACGTTTACAAGGGATGAAATGTGACAATTTGGAAAACCTATCGACCACCACAAATACTGAATCAACATAACGTTATGTGCGAGGTAATCCAAGAATGAAATCCATGGACAAATCCTCCCATATATTGTCAGGAATTGGAAGAGGAGAATAAAGACCTACATTTTGCCTAGTACCTTTAGCAACCTGACAAACAATGCAC
>JANKKB010030044.1:0-41988 GCA_026225775.1 Bursera palmeri | reverse complement strand
ACTTAAATTATTAGCACTTAAAGTGTAAAAATAATATTTAAACTCATAATAAATGTACACTTTTAAGTACTTATCAACCGACATCTCTCCATATCCCACCTCTTGTAGGCACCAGTCGGAACTCGAATCCTTAACAACAAGTGGAGGTTTTAATCCAGCTCAAAATCGACGTAACCCTACTTCCTCCCACGGTTTTAATTTGAACTAACCGTTTGTGAAGAAGGTAGCCAGGTGCCCATTCCAACCGAATTTCAACGTTCCTTTGTTGCAATCCTACGACGGGCAGACAAACCCTCTCGAGCACATAGAGACTTTCGTAGTGTACATGACCATTTACAACCCTACCGATGCAATGTTACGTAAAACTTTTACGCTCACTCTCACTCGATTTGCAAGATAGTGATTCAAAATCCTCACTCCCAACAGCTTTTCAACCTCTGGACAACCATATGACCATTTCTTGAAGTATTTCAAGGCCTCAAGAGACCCAAGAAAGCAAAAGGACGACGAGAGTACGTTAGAATATGTAAAGCGATTCCACCAAGGGGTCACCGCACTGGGGGCTTTCAAAGAAGAGAGTTCGTTAGCCTCCTTTGTCCAAGGATTTAGGATCAACCGAATCTGGAAGCATGTGAAAAGTCCTAAAATTGGAGAAAAACCGTGTTCTATTAAAAACAAATAATTTTCACCATATGAGAAATTGCTATATCATTTTGGTTCATGGATACATTATTAGTACTATTAATTGTTTTAAGGCGTTGGTCCATTTTCACAATCACAAAGCAATTTATTACTATTTATTAATTTAAATATTTAAGGATAATAAAGCTATTTAAAGAACTAAAATTTCTTAACGTTAGAATTTCGATTACGTATAACAAATTTTGTTTCGTTATGAAATAATAAATATCATAAAAAATATCGTATCTTACGAAAGCATCCTTGTAAGTTGCCCAAAATTTTGTACTGATCATAATGTTTACTATGCTGATGAAAATCATATCGTGACCTTTGAATATGTTGTGGGATGCATACCACAAGAAAGTCGCGAGAGTCACACTCTTACATGTTTATGTGTGTGTCTTTAACTATGCCAAACCCAATGCTATTAAACTAATATTCTAAGCTCTCCCGATAGGTTTATTTATTCACTTGACTTAGAATGACAGATTACAGGTGTCCTAAGTTTCATCTTTAACCTTGGTTAGAACTGTTGTAGCCAAGAAGGTAAAGAATACCACCTGCATACTCCATGAAACCAAACCAATCATAAAAGGAGAAATAATTAACAACTGAATTTTAAAATTTTAATATGCTAATTTATAATTGATTTAGTATATTATATCGAATTAATGATACTCATATAGTGTTCTAGATTTTCTACTCCCACCCATAAAACCAAGCCTCAAGGAGTCTTTATTACTTCTCAATTTCTGATATTTTTGCATATTTAAATTAAACATTTTTAATTGAATAAACAGAGTCTTTATTACTTCTTCAATTCTTGATAATGTTTCTAAAAATTAAAAAGGTGTAATCAACGGTTAGGCCACCCATCTCATCGTATTTTAGGTCAAGTTTTAAAGGGTCTAACAATAAACAAATTCATTGATGATTTTTAAAGATGCATGAGGATTTATGATCCTCTCAATTCTAAAGTTATTTATTGATTTTTTTTTTTTTTTGGATATGATTCATTAGATACCTGATTAGGTGTTATCTCTTATTCGAAGTTTTACAACGAAAAAACTTGATTAAAATCACTTCCTTATAAGTTACAAATCCCCTTACTGGGCTGTCCAGCTTGGTATCATAAAGTAAATGGGAGCAGGTTCACCGTTGTCCTGACGATGACATACACTTGAAGGTTATGTAGATACTCGTAGCTATTAAACGAGTTCCAAGGTATCTCAAAAGGATTTAATTTCCACCTCATGGATAGAGGTGACAGAATTTTGGGTTTTGGTGGATTGGGATAAAATCCACCCTGACCCAACATGGTTGTACGCCAAACCCAATCCAATCAATCATCTTAAATTTGGAAATGGGGTGAGTTTGGGTTGGGTAGGGATGAGTTTGGGTAAACCATTCTCATTCTAACATCAACTGATATTCTAATTTAAATTATTATAATATTAAATATAAATTTATTTTTTCTATATTTAAGCCTATTTTAATTAATGAAAATTCAAAAATTATTTATATTTTAAACATAAAATAACTAAAAAATCATATTTTAAATATTTCATTATAATTTATAAAAATTTATTGTTATTTAAATTCAGTTTGTGAATTATTAACCTAATTCTCTTGTCACTCTCCCATTTTGTGTTTATAATCTTTTATTATAAATAATATGATTTAAATCGGGGAAATGACAATAACCCCCCAATTAAATTTGAAAAAAACACTTAGTCCCACACTTTTACTAAACTAACGCTTACCCCCCAAATATTTGGGGGGTAAGTGTTAGTTTTGAGAAAATAGTGATATTTTTTTGGGGGATAAGTGTTAGTTTAGGAAAAGTGTGGGGTTAAGTGTTTTCTTGAAATCTAATTGGGGGGTCAGAGTAAATTCCCCGATTTAAATCTATTTTTTAACCTATGTAAGTCCGCCTATGATGTCATTTGTGGTTTACGAAGAGACACTAACCACAAATAGTTTCGGAAAGCGGCACAAGTTTTCCATGTCCTTAATAGAAAGTGATACAAACCTTGCTATCATTAGTTTAATTCTTTAAAGTTAAACAAATTTTGATCAAGTAATTTTTTTGTATGTGTGAGAAAAATAGACTGGCTTTGATACCACTTGTGAAAGAATTATGCAGAAAAAATTAATTTCAAAACTGGTAAAATTCAAACAAAACAAAAAGAATAAAAGAGATAACACATTAAACAGGGCAACATGAAAAAATTCAACCTAAAGTATCATTCAACCTGAAAGTATTCTACCCCATACCCAATATAACAGAGCAACATGCTCTATCGGTGTTGAACCAATCTCTACTCCTTATGTCTAGCTCTTCTCTCTTATAATCTCATCATTTCTTCATAACTAGAATTAATTTTCAATCCCTATATTTATAGGTGTATATGGAGATCTTCTATTCCTAATAGGAGTCTAATAAGAGCAGGACTCCTATTGATAAAATAATTCTATTTTCCTATTCTTCCTATCAATCCTATTTCTTATAGGAGTCAACTAGTATAATAGAAGTCAACCACAATTAAGAAAATAGAATCCTAAACAAAAGCAAATCATAAAACCTAATCCTAAAAGAATTTCTCCAAGAAGTATGATTCATGTCACACTCTAACAGTATAATTTCTTTTAATCTTGAGCTAATATTAAATTCATATTATGATATGTAACTTACGGAAATTTTTAATTTATTATTATTATTTGTTATTTTATAGAGAATTAGAGATTATATATTTTGCATTTATATTCTTTAACATTTTGAATTTTTCAAATATTATAAAATGTTGTAGAACAAAAAATTGTTAAGTGAAGAGTAATTGTCTCATTTTGTCCACCGAAATTTGTTAACTTTAACAGTCTAAATCTTAACGAATTCAACTCAACTCAATGTACAATCACAAATCCGGAAATCGAAGTACTTTCTCCCTAGACAATTCTTAATCACATATAGAAATAAAAGCATAAAAACAACACAAAAAATAAAAGGGTTGTAATGTGGCTGACCACTCTACCTTCTAATTCCAGGCATGGTTGGCCTGAAGGGTTGTTATGTGGCTGACCACTCTACCTTCTTCCATGCATGTTTGGCCACACAGGCCTTGGGAACCCACGCCATGGTTGGTATTGTGGTCATGAAAGTGTGGTCCTCGAAAGCCATGCATGTTGGACCGACTACAGCGAGCCAACGACAATTGACAACCAAACTTTAAGCCACTAACCACCAAGCCCCCGCCACTACCCACCAAACTACTAACCACCAATCCTACCATTAAGAAGCCTGTAACCACAACCAACAATATCGCCCATGCTAACAAGTTTGAGATTATGATTAGAAATGGATTTAGATTTGAAGAATTTAGGGTTTTCTTTCAATTATTTTTTTAATAAAAAAATGTATTGTTAAGTTATTCTGATGGCATCAATAGTGCAGGATTGCTGACTTCAGCTGGCTTTCGATTATTTTTATCAATGTATGGATGTTTAGTATAATAACGGATGATAATACCTGGAAGATTTGAGAATTTTATGGCGTTTTTCAAAGATGAGCCAACTCGATATATTATTTGAGAAGAGTACTGTTCGGCATTTGCCACTATTGTCTTGATCATTGAATTCACCACCATGTCAAGCTGTATCTCCATGATTTCATGAATTCAATTAACCTTGCATGTAATCAAGGGAAATAAGTATACTCATATACAACCAAATATAGCATTTTATATGTTTGTACTGAACGTAAGATAGAATTATATTACTTCTCATCAAATCAAGAATGGTATCAGGATTGACCCGCAAGAATTTCACTTTCCTTTACAATAGCCAACAATTGGCCCATCAATGGTTCTTTACCAAATAAAAGGCCAACATATATAGCACATCTCTTAAAAGTGTCCCGTTATGCCGCAGACTTATTCAATTGCATCGGATTAACATCTCCAATCCCTTGGAATGATATCTAGGAGCAAGTGGAGATGTTTCTTTTGCAAGTGGGTTTAAATGAATGGAGCAACTAGTAGGATGATGATGGTAACACATATCTTTCGTGCACACTATATATGGATGTAGGAGGACTTTATCCTTCTAAGTCTAATTGGGATTCTCATAGCCCGGTGAATGACCCAATCTTATTTTTCCTTTTAAATTTTTTCTAAATACATGTAAAAATATCATTGATTTTTATGATATCCTTAACAGATTGAGGAAAATCTGTAACACTAATTTTTCTAATAATAAAATTCAATCATCTACAGACTACAATAAGAGGCCACGAAACGATGAGATAATTCGTTTTACTAGTAAGTTTGGCAATTCCCTTCAACAAACATATTCTTATTCAGAGCAAAAGAGATAACAACTAATAACAAATGGAAGACTAAATACATCTTTCCTTTCTGACTTTGACAAACTTTAGGATATCAAGATATCCCCAAACAATTTTCAACGTTTTCACAAGAACAATGTTGGAAAAATACTATATTGGATACATTTTCGACAGGGTTACCTGAACATGTTGGCGGCCTTAAACAATAATTACTTAAAAGAAAATAAGTATACTGGGATGCTGCTGCAAATTCTTGGAATGGCGTTCTACATAAATTGTTCACTTTGCGGCTCTGATGATCATTTGAAAACATATTTGACAATTCCGGGAAGATGAATGTTCATGATGTAATCATTCCAATCAATGGACTTGCAATCGAAGTAAAACATATCAGTCTCTAACCCACTTTGATCTCTGGCTGCCGTTAGTAACTTGACTACGTTTTTGTCATCGAAACTGCAATTTGCAAATTGATTAAACAAGATTATGTGAATGAAACCACCATATCTTTTAATAAATAAAAGCGTCGACCACCAAGTTAATTAAGCAAAAAGACGTACACGGCACTGAAGAATAAGTATGGCCGGTACAGTTCTACCAAGCGAAGCACGAACTTGACCTTCCGGTTCAGATCACTATGCATGCCCTTAAAGTATTGGCAGAATGCTGCATTCGCCAATTCTAATCCCTGTATCAGATCAACATCGGTTTAAGGTTTTCTTCATCTTGAGGTGAGTTTAATTATGATCTATATATATGGAAGAATAATAGAACAGACAAACCTTGAGTGGCAGTATGTAACGAATTGCCATGTAACGGTGAAAGCTAGACATGGAGTTTAGAACAGTAACCTTGCCAACCTTAATGGGTTTTCCATCCTTGTTAATCCAAGGCTTCTTAGAAAAATAGCGGTAGCCATATTCTTGAAGATTAGAGTATCTCAGAGGATTTCTTAAAGAGGAGCCAACTTGATAAATGGCGGCACCATCAGAATGCTGCTTTGCATGAGCCACCATGGCAACAATTATAGCATTCACCACCATATCAGCCGGAATCTGCATGCATATATATATATTATAATCCTTTCATTATATTTAAGCTTTGTTTATGCTTATCATTAAAAGCATATATAATATTTAGATTGGAGAAAAGAACTTAAAATTTAGGTTAATAAACTCACCGCATCAACAATTGCCTTAAGGTCTCCAAGGAAGCAAGTTAATCTTCCTTTGCCATAGCCAACAGCTAGGCTATCAATTGTTCTGTAAACAAAAATAAGAATAAACTTTCAGATATCCTACATAACAAGAAATGAATTCCTGCTCACGAGTGCTCACCATTATCTTTCTAGATAGATGGAAGAAAATCTCACGCTTCCAAAATTTTGAGTTTCAGTTTTCTTAGTAAGTAGAACAAAATTTTTATGATATTATTAGTGCTATTATATTGTTAAACATATAATTCATAAGAAGTAAGAACTGAAAGATATATATACATATAGTGTTAGAAAGCACAATTAAAAAGATTTAAGTTACCTGACGCCTTCAGCCCAACCGGGGAAGGGTTCCTTCAAAGTACTGGTTATGATAGTAGGGCGAATAGTGACAACTGAGAGATTTTCTTTCGAGTGACCTACAAGCATCTCTCCCATTGCCTTGGTGAAAACATATGTGTTCGGCCATCCATAGATTTTTGCCCTGAACAATTGTTGAACAAATATTTTATTATTCGATCGAACGATCACTTCAAATCTAGTCCTGGGATAATTGATTATGTGTAAAGAAAAAAAAAAGAGTAAATGCACAAACAAATGAGTGAAACTATTTGCACTTTAACATCATCATATTCTTTATATTCATTATTCTATCCTAAGTAAAGCTCTTTTTTTAAAAAAATTTAAGAATTAGATTTTTCTTAAAACATTTTCATAATCCCGAAATTTTAACACTTGACGAATTGTCCTTTCATTGTCTTTTTTAATAAATTTAAATATTAATATATTGAATTATGTTGGTTACATGAGATTTTTTTTAAAATTATGAAAATTACTTGGATAAAATCATAATTTTAAAATTGTAATAACGGGGTATAGAAGACAATGGTCTAAGAGGACTTGTTTTGTTCAAAATAATCTTATACATCTGTACCCTAACCTATCTATTCCTTAATATCTTGTATTTAAAAAAGAATTAATATCTAACTATATTTATTATATAATATAGGAAACACACGTTAGCAAAACATTTATTCCTTCATTTGTTTTTACTATATACGGTACCATAAATAAATTATGTTGGGTGACTCGGTGTTAATTTATTATTTTTTGTTTTAAAGAATTTATTACGAGAATTCTTCAACCAACTCTTGACTTGTGTCCAAACCTTGGAAGAAGAAAAAATTATAAATGACGTTTGATTGCATGTGATGATAATGATTACACTGGAATTCACAGCAAGAGATTATTTATCAATAACACACGTCCATGATTCCGAGCTAGAATGAGTTTGAAAGGTTAAAGATGACAAGCTAGAGCTATTAAATTAAAATTAATTAAAAAATAACTCACTGGTTCACTGATGGATTGATCACACACATCAGCGTGCTGCATTTATGTTGTCTAATTAATGATAATTTAAGATGGAGCATGGGCCATATAATGATATCATCAAACTTCTGACAATATAAACATTAGTCTAGAGCTAAGATTTTGTGTATTTAATTACAAAAATTCTTAAAATACCTCAAATATTATGTTTTTTATTATAAGACTCGTTAAATTTCAGAAAATAATTAATTTAATATAATTTTTTATATAATTTAATGATTGTCTTAATGAGAAGACACAAAATTTTTTTTTATTGTAAACACATGTTAAAACAACTTTAAAATAAATAAAGATATATATATATATATATATAAAGTTATAAGGTATGATACTATATTTTATAATCAAAAATTAAAAATTAAGGATACTGTAACAAAATCATTTAAAGAAAAAAAGAGGTGGGGAGGTAGGGAGACAGTTGAGCTTTCAATCATCATTACTTTTGTTTTCATTTTCTGAGAAACAGGGGAAAGGGAGTTGATGACTGTTTTTGAAAATTTTCTTATTAAATAAATGAACTATCAATCTAGTAGTAACTTTGGATATGCACCTGTATATTCGGACTCTGTGCAGCTACTCAATGAGACTTCAACCCTTTTAATTTTCCTCTTAAAGGGACCATTATTTAAAAGCTTTTCTAAATTGAAGTTTCTCATTGTTCAACGATATGATGACATAATACTATAGATCATGTTAGGGATAAGATGGGGCACCTTGAACGACTACGGCTACTGGAAGAGTAACCTATAAAAAGGATAAGTTAATGGTCTCATGAAGTTTCTATTCATGAAGAATGACCATATATATATATATATATATGTAAAAATCTTCAATTAGTTAGTTCTCTTGTCTGCATAATTAAATAGTTTAACCTACTATATTAGTATTCCTACCAGAACCTCTGAATAACTGAAGGAATTGTGCGTCGATTTCATCAACTTGTAGCTCAGTTGGTTGATGTTTGGTAGCGAGTCAATTTAGGCTATAAATGTTGTGAAGGACGAAATAGATAAGTGCATTTAATGGACTTGAATTGGAAGCAGCAATATTTAACTCTCTGGAAATAGCTATTTTCAATAATTTTCTTTGACCCCAAAAAAAAAAAAAAAAAAAAACCTTATTCTAAAATCTAAATCAACAAACTGATAAACGTTATTAAGTGTCGAGTCTAGAAATACTTATGAACAAACACATATATAATAAAATATGATTAAGGTATATATATATATATATATATACACATTTTATGTGTCATCGATCGAGATGGTTATATTAAATAATAGCTTGAGCAAACAGTTGATTCATCATTTTATGAAATAGTTTGAGAAGGGAGATTTTTTATGAATTCGTTGGCATAACTACTTGCAACACCCAAGTGCAGAACTTTGTGGGTCTTGACATGAACTGGAAAGCATGCCAATATTCAGCAATAAAGAGCCAATTAATTAGTTGAACGATGTCGATGGTACCATGGATAGATACTCCTTATGCATGTGCTTTCCTCAATTTCGGATTTGCATTGTATCAAATAGTTCTAATTGTTTTCGGCTATTGTCTAGTCAAATTTAACTATTAATTTATGCTTATTGCCTAACCACGGTGTAGGTTTTGTCTTCAAAGTGAAATAACTTTTAGGAATTAAATTTCAGAATCAGTTGAAACTGAATTGGTATTGACATACCTTTTGATGCCCAAATCTTTCATAGCCATACTAATTTCTTCTTCTGCAGCTCCCTCAGCTTGGAGTTCATTCAACTCTTGCTCCATCACCCTCTTCTCCACATCAACGTCTAATCCTGATGCGCCATTAAGTGTCTCCCCCAATTGATACGGATTCTCTAGTATTAGCCCTGACCTTTCGCCGCTCACATAAGCTGAAAATTAAGTTAAATCTTTCAATCACTTCCTTCCAACTAATATCGAAAACATTAATGGACATCACATCTTCGTCTGGCAACATTAATACAATAATTAAACTCACCAGTGGATACATGAACGAAGACCTTGAGCTTATCACATTTCTTTCCAAAGTTCAAGGTATTCTTGGGTCCAAAAGTATTGATACGAAGTGCAACATCATATCTGCACATAAATTAAGTTGAATGAACTAAATTTTTGTCTAATTCTTCTGAACTAAAATATATCTCAATTGTCCATGATTAATTTACCTTTCATCAAAATTGGTTGTGGCTGCTAAGTTAATGATAACGTCTAATTCATTCAACATTTCTTCTCTTATATTAGAATCTTTCAATCCCAGGTCCTCACAAGAGATGTCTCCAGGGACAAGAGTGATCTTTTCTGAGACAAGAGAATTTAGATTTGTGCCACATTTTTCCTTTAGAACTCTAAACAAGTCCTTCCCTATCACCTATACACCGAAAATTAGGTAGGAAAAACAATTAATGGAATTAATAAATAATATTTAAAAGTCAATGTTTGGAATAATATTTGAACAACAGAAGGATTTTGATAATTGAGAGTACTATTAAATAGTATTTTCAATATCTGGGAATATATGTATTATAATTAATATCATATTTAACTTTTCTTCACTAAGAGGTACAATATGCCAAGTTTATACTAAGAATATATACTTGGAAATAGCTAAAAGGGGACAAGAAAGGTCAAAGGCCTATACCAGGCTACAATTTCTGCCTTTTATGTCCTGTTTTGCTAAGACGAAACAAAAAGATTCAACATTTGGAATAGAAGATCTATGCTGTCTGTGAAATTTTTTTGTCTAAGAATGTAAACGGTATACCTCATTATGGAAGCGATGAGTGGCTGACTTAGCATCTGCAGCTCTCAAGAGAAGATAGAGCTTCTTCACATTTGGCTGAACCCTCAATATTTTCTCCAGAAAAACTGCAGAAACAGAAGAGAATGAACTGATCAATTTCAGACCCTCGTCGGAACTAAAGAAATATATAAGAGGAGAGACAAGATGTATATACTCTTTGCTAAGAACCCAGTTGCACCGGTGACTAGAATGCTTTTGTTTTCAAGAAACTGGAGAATACTTCCCAACTCCATTGGCATCAAGAGCGAGAGGAGGTATTCTTGACAGTAAAAGACCAGATGGTGATGATGATGAGAGCTGAGAGAGGAATGAGAGTGCTGCTGATTTTGTGAAGATGGACTACTACAAAAGCTTGATTTTGAACCGAACCTCCTGGCATCTCATATAGACCTTAGAAAGAGGTAGCATTTAAGAGGTTGAGTGCACGCAAACAGTTGGTCATTATTATTTTCTCTGCTGTCTGATGGTAGATTAATGGTTTTGAGTTTACTTCAACAAAAATAATTAAACATTTTAGTAAAAGAATTTACATTACACACCGCATACGTAGGTGCATACATAAAAACATATTTATATGAAAAAATATTTGTCATATATAAAATGATATAATATAGATATCTAACCATTAACAAGTTTAGTTAATGATTGACCCACAAGATGGAATTGCGGGATCTTTTGGTTTTATCGTGTACGGGTAAGGTGAGGTGAGGTGAGGTGAGGTGAGGTGAGGCGGTCACCTACACAAGTCATAGCACAGGTCACAGTTGTGAAAACGCCATAAAATAGGAAGCATTGGTCGTAATGTTGGATGGATTTTTTGACCTAACCTCTGCACGTATTTACACGCACTGCCGTCTAAGACTTTATCGACCAGCTTGGCCACCTGTTCTCACTTAATATGACGTACTCTGTATGATCATTTATACAAGTTTTCCAACAATTTCCATGTTCAGTATTATGTTTCTCTTTTGGTTCTTAAAAGATATGTCTTTGTACTTTCCTTCTATTGTAATAAAAGGATTATCTGAGAATATTTCAACGATAGTAAAAGGCTTATATTCTCGTTGCGTATTCATGTACATTTGATACGTAAAAACCCAGAAATTTACGAGTATTTTTATAT
This sequence comes from Bursera palmeri, assembly GCA_026225775.1. Lineage (NCBI taxonomy): Eukaryota > Viridiplantae > Streptophyta > Magnoliopsida > Sapindales > Burseraceae > Bursera > Bursera palmeri. The sequence goes on along the minus strand of JANKKB010030044.1, from coordinate 30,434 downwards.
ATAATAATATAAATTAAGATTAGTTAGATCTTTTTGTCCTTTTGTTCTTGTTGAGTATCAAATTTAGATCTTCCTTCAGACGTGTGCATGCAAAACCTATGTTTGAAAGTCTTCCTTGACATGATACCTATATCCTCATTATAAATAAAATTTAATGCATATTAGTTTTTTTTTTAAAGAAAAAAGTTCTTGACTATGATACTAGCATCTTAATTAGATCATCTGTAATTTGGTCATTGTTGATTTTATTTTAACTTGCAAACTAGCGATATCAAATGAGAACCTCTTCTCAAAATGAATTGAATTGATTCTTTTAAGAATTATAAAAATATAACTAAACTAAAGCTGATGTTTGAAAATTGATTCCTTCAAAAAAATTTAGATGTCATAATTATGAATTCAATGAAAGACGATGTCTAGTAGATAGTGTTATATATTATATGATTGTATGTCTAATATCAAGAATTAAATGTCTGAAAGATCGTAATATCTAAATTTTAAATAAAAAAATAATTGTTCAAATTTAATGAAACCCCCTAAATTTGATCATAATTTTAAAATCTCATTCTTATTGTGTATTTATTATGTTGACATCCTCTTGCTTGGCTATTTGTCATAGTTTTCTTTTCTCTATAAAACACAAAAAAAAAGTAAAAAAAAAAAAAAAAATCAACTTTATAAATAAGAATATAGAAGTGTTGATGCATCAACAAAGAATAATATTTAATCTTACATTTTACGTGTAACAAGTGCTTAACCAAAACTATATCTACCCCTCCCCCTTGGAATAACTACTTCCCACGATAATGTCTGTAAAAAACAATCAGATTAATATAGTTGGGAGTTGGGAGAGTCGGGCTCTGTCCCTACCTTCAGGTAGAAAGTAAATACATTTTCGCTACCTTACAGGAGCCGAATGTGAATCTTTTAGGCATACGTAGCTTCAGCTAACCATAATAATGGTAGTGATGTTCCTTTCTCTTATTCACATTCGGCTACTGCAAGATACGCCAATGGTATGCATGCATAATTTGGATTGCTAGTATTTTATTGGTCTCGATTATCCATAATTGATATAAAAAGCCATAGCTTCTAGGTTTTAGTCTCTTTCTCAGCCTTCCACTGTCAATAATTCATCTATTAAGACAAATAATTCATGAATAATTAACTACTAATACTTTTCGATAGACATAATTGCGGGATATTAAATATATATCATCTACAGAAGCTTCGGGTTCGGGACAGCAGGGGTTCCCCATAACCAAAGTGGCAGTGTGAGCGGTCTACAAATAATTAAACCTCGACGGCTGCAGCCTTTCTTCTTCTTCTTCTTCTTCTACCTTTGCCATAAGACAACGTAATGGGCCATATGTCACAAGTTATGGTTCACAACAAGTAGTGCCACTGCTACATATTCAATAACATGTTGAGTAATACGTTGGATGTAGCTTAAAATCCAGAAAAAGAAGTACATGTATATGTGTGTGTGTGTGTATATATATATATATATATAAACTAATAGTAGAACTTCAATTAATATCTTCTATATGGGTTATTGGTTATCACATGCATGCATATACATGTTTTCTTAATTATTCCTTGGGCTCTCTTGCAGGTATTGCCCATATGGTTAGGCATGAGCTCCATTCTAGACCAGCGAATAATGCTATGGTAAGGTAGAAGAAATTTTAACAATGTCGACCAATTACTTTTTTTGGAATACAGATCACAGAATGTTTATTTGACACTTTATAACCATTTACTTATTACATTGATCATATTATTAAAATATTATTGTTGTCGTGATTCGGTGAGAGATGTATTTCGGAATATTTATAATTTTAATCTCTCATCAGACAAATTGGAGTGAAAAAATTGATATGTAAAACATGTTTAATCAATTATATACTCAAAACCTACTTAATCATGTACAGCGTCGGTTCATTATTTTAAATGTGAACGTAAATGAAGAGTTTGGCAGATCTAATATAATATAATATATAAAGGTGGCAACTAATAATTAATCGTTGATGGAGCTTTATGTTGTAATTGGGTGAAATGGCATGTAATTGGTGGCTGTGTAAAGTTTTCGACACGACAAGTCTTGATCTATTATTATCATTACAAATGGGGTTTACAGGTTCATTGCCTTGAACATCGGGTGCGAATATGATTATGAAAAATAGAATTAGGTAAGCAGTCTCTTTAGGGTTTTGGTGAGGTGGTCGCCAACAAGGAACTTGGAACATTCAAACCTCTTTGCAGTAATATTGTCTCATTTAACAGTATTTACAATTCTTTAAACAACACAAATATAAGTTGATCTAACTTCAAATGCCCCAAAAAAAAAAAATGTTTAAGCTAAAAATATGTTTGACTATTTAAGTCTTTATTAGGCTTGGTCGATCGACCAACAATGTACTTGCCCTAATGGGTTGTCGACCGGAAGGTGGAGGAAGAAAATAATTAGGTAAAAAGTTATACGTGCATGCTTAGTTTATATAAAAGAAAAGACCTCAAGCAAGCTTCTCTTGGGTTAATTTCTTGGGACACAGGTGAACAATCTAAGTCTATTTATTGTCTATTTTATATTAATTTTGACCAATAAACTTTGGTTTTGGATAGTAGGAAGAAGGAAAGTGTATAAGTTATAACAATTTTTACCTTTGTGCATGCAAGTCTCGATCTCTTGGTCAATTTCTTTGGACATACAGGTGAACAATCTATGTCTATTATAATGGAAAATTATAAACTTTAGTTGATTCAGAACAATCAAAGGATTAATTATTATAATTGGTCGATCAACGTTGTTCAGGTTTTCAGATTATGGTGACTAGGAGAAGAGTAGGGAAAGAATGATTAAAAGGTTGAAATGTGATGTGTATATCTGCCTTCTCATATATATGGTCAAAAAAATGTCTTCAAAAATAAGTTCCTTTTTCATTTTCAGTCTTAACTGCAGTTTGAAATTGATTGATTATTTCACGCATAAATGTCATTCTCAAAAGCACTTCTTGCAAGAATTTAAACAGGAAAAATCCGAATATTGCACATTTAATTAAAACAGTTGTATCCAAGAAAGCACTTTCACCAAACAAATCGAATCACTGTGCGTCTTTGCTTTTAAAACTAAGATTTTGTTGACGACAAGAAGAAAGAGAAGACTCTAATAGTATCACCCAATCCCTATATGACCACTCTATTATAATCAACTTGTCAATTAATTGAATGCTTTCATGAAACTCTTCTTAGCTTGCAAATTTTGTGCGTATATATGAAACTAGAAAGGCTTTTGAGAAAGCTAATCTTAAGGTCAATCTCCTAATGCATAAGTTATGTAATTAATTGACTATTGAAAGGATTAATTACACAATGCAACGTGCCCCAAGTTCTCTTCTGCAAGTTAATTAAGTTTAGACATTCACAAAGTTGTTTAATTTGTTTATTTATATATGAAGCTTAATCAACTATTTCAAGTTGCCTGCACTCACCTAACCTCTCTGAGTTGTTCTTAATCCCTTCAGTCAAAAAGGGTTAAATAATTGAATAATTCTATTTTATATCATGTTTATAAATTTAATTTTAGTTCGTCGACCAAATAATATTATAAGGTCACCATTGTCTTAATTATAAAGTTTGATTAATTGATTAATTAATTGATTGCTCTTTAAGTTTTAAAGATTCACCTTATACATCCGAATCTAATTCTTTAAAAAGAGTTATTGCATATTTTATTGTTGGGTGGACACATGTTAAGACCTTAAAAAAATATGAATTTTTACCGTTAAAATCATTATTTTATCTCGAAAATTGTATTAAATTAGTTATTTTATTATATTTAATAAATTTTGTAATAGAAAATAGAATTTTTAAGATAAATAATAATTGAAATGGTATAAATACATATTATTTGAGATTAGGATATACGGTAAAACTACCCTAATAAATTAAGCTTACGATTATGTCTTACAGCTATTAATTTCCCAATTTAGATTTGTCATACAATGAAAGTTAACTCTTTCCAAATCGGTTGTAGATTCATGTATAGCCGACCTCAAAACAATGCATATCAATTGGTCATGGTAGCCCATTTTAGGGACATAAATGAGCCAAGTCAAAGCATGGCTACTACACGTTTTCTTTCTTTTACAGAATATATATAGAATTATCATATATATATATATATATATATATATATTCAATTTATTGATGTCAAACCGACCTCCGTACCATGTTACCAATTTAATTTCTGTTCATGTATAATGTTAGCTGGATTGGGGGCTCAATTTTCAACACTACTCAAAAAGTCAAAAGCAATTACATTACTTAGACGGCAATTCGATCTACAGCCAGTGAAACATTCTTTTCATATAGTTTTTCTAAATACACCCATCATTATATATACTTAGAATATTCAAATTTGGCTCAGATTACTTGATTTTTTTATTTAATTTTATATATTATTTAATAATAATTAATTTTTTAATCTAATAATAAAAAAACTGTTAAATTGATATAAAAATTTATATTTTAACTTCATTTTTTTATCTATAAATTATAATAAATCAATTACTATCAATAGTTTATAAAATCAAATTAAAAAATTAAGTGACTCCTTAATTTTTTTTAAAATATATAAATATAGCATATTATATTTAACTCAATTAAATTATATAACAATAACTCAAGTTTTACACCCAAGTACAGAATACAGTGATTCTTTAAATAATATAATGATTAGGAAAGAATAATACTATAAATATAAAGTTTATTTCCAATCTTTACATCTCAAATTGATGTGGTATCAAGTGCATGATAAAGTAAATATATAAAGTAAAACTAATAAATACTGATTTATTATTTTAAAAAACTTACCATTTACTTGATATCATATCAAATTAGGATATAAACTTTGTACTTATAGTATTATTTTTTAAAACAATTATGGCTATTATCAAAATTCATGGATCTTATTAAAATATAATCAACTTTTAAAATTTCCAGACCTTGAAATCTTCCATCAAATATTGTCAGATAATATTTGACATTCGACACACCCTATCAGATGGTAATTCAACACTCAACATAGTTTATCGAACATTATTAGACATCATCGAATGCATCTAATATCACGCAAAAAGCCATGATCTGAAAATTTTTTAATAACAAGTCACAACTCAGACGAGTTTTTGCGTTTTGATCTATTCTTAAGATTGTAGAACAACTTTAAAAATCATGACCATAACGGAGCAACTTGACAAACCGAACACTTGTTTTCTCTGTTGTCGAACTCTTTGGCACAACCCTAAATTGTTCAGAACCGTATTCACTATTCAAACCTACCCCTAAATTCTAATCATATTTCCAAAATTGCTCTTAACTTTGACTTAGTTCCGCATTCTATTATTCATTAATAGTCGATAACGAATTTAAATTCAAACTCCTTTCCAAAGAAAAATTAATATCAACCCCATGAAATACCATGATTAAATTCGTATATAAGATAGAATATTTAAAAAAATAAATAAATAAATAACAGTAAAAAGGTACTGTACTGCTGGGACTTATCTGGCAGTGCTTAAAGAGAGTAATAGGATAAGTCTTTGAAGAGCGATGCCTGAAGTGAAGCAAGAAACGTTGGCCAGTACCACAATTCTGTTCTGTTATCATATCATTATATTCCCCAGAGAAATGCTTGTTTCTTTCCTGACATATCATCCCAGAAGTTAAGAGAGATCATTCAACCTCAAACCTCTGGAAAGTTAGAGCCAAGCACAATCGAGGAGAATTATGAAAATGTAAGATTTCTAATCAAGAAATGGCACTATGGATAAGAAAAATTTACAAACAGAACTTAAGAGAACCTAACTTAGCCGCTGATCTATTTCACATTATGCTTAAATTTGACAAGGAATAAGATGATGTCAAACTGATTACAACAAATCTATAAAGAAGGATATATTAAAAATTTGTTAACTAACTAAAGGGTGAGATCCTTTGTTACAATCCAAGGTGCAGCTTCAATGAGCTTGACGAGATATGCTAGAGAACTAGTTCAACTGAAGCAGCTTTTCAGTGCATATAAGCCGAAGAGGGTAAAATGAAGCACGAACAAACAGATGATCTTGTTCATTTAACTCTTCAGCAACACCACTCTGTTATCTGTAGGTAAGCTCTAATATTCAAAATTCTCTCTCATGTTTATGATCCCAAATTGCAAAATTTCAGGAACCAGAATCTTGTGCAGTTGGAGCCAGATTAACTTGATCAGGCACCGGTAGCGGTGGATCTGAGTTTACTTGATCTGAGTTTACTTGTTCTGTCGTTGGAGAAACTGAATTTGCTTGCTCTGTCAATTCAGGAGCAGAGTCCTTATGATCTATAGTTTGTACAGCGGAGTCCTTCTGATCAGTTGCTAGTGGGGCAGAATCCATCTGATCGATTGCTTGTGGAGCAGGGTCCACTTGGTCAATTGTTGTTGGAGCAGAGTCCATTTGATCAATTGCTGTTGGAGCAGAGTCCATTTGATTGTTCACTAAAGCGGATGTAGAAGGTGGTGCAGGATCTTTTTGCTCTAGATTAGTTTCAGCAATTTCATATTCGGACAAAAGATCCATAAACTCATTCAGCAACCTCTGGACTTTTCTATTTGATGCCATAGCTGGAAGAATATCTTCCCTTAAAAGTTTGTGCTTTCTCATTCCCTGAGATCCAAACAGGAATAGTGAGGATTGTTCAAAAACATTCAAACAAAGTGAACAGCATGAAGTCACAGTACAAAAGAGCTCCACATATCATGCATATGCTGGATAATAATGAGTTCCACTTCAACTAAATAAGCAGTCAAATGGAAACAAGATAAATCTGTGGATGCAGTACTACCATAAAAACAATCAGGCAATGCAGATATGTGGACACCGAGACGGGAGTCAAATACAGATTAAGTTAATTCAATTTAACAGCAAAGCTATTATGATAAAGCACTTTAATGAAGTCAGAACAAAAGCCCATAAAAAATTTCCATCCCATCGAATCACCCACCATTAGATATTTGAAAACAGAAAGCATTCAACTGATGCAGTCATAACAGCTTTGAGGGTGGCTTTTAGGATCATGAGGATGAAATCAGCCTCCACTAGTAGTTTTTACTATATATCCATGTGCTAGTGTATGTGTATTCATGTATGTCTCTATAAGTATAAATACTAATCAATGACAAACAATAAACAATAAAGGTACAGGAAAAAAAACAGTGTCCCAAAAAGTATTATTCCCATAGAAATCTTCTTCGAAAATATATCTATATGTTGTGGACGGCCAAGAAAATATATCTGTAAGGCACTTTAAAAGGTGTATGAAAAAGCCTTACGAGTACACAGGGTTCCCAAGCTGGCTTCGTCGTGTCTGAGGATGTGTCTTCACCCATACCAGTTGGAGGTCCAAGAAAACTTTCGCAGACTTCTCGTAGACGAGACTCATCTGCTTCCCTGCAATTAAAGTAAGCAAATTAAGTTCCAGCTCATGGAAGATTATTGCATACATGCATGCACTATGTATAGCAACAGATTAGCAGAAAGTCAACAGGAATGGAACCTGGCTAGGAAGCGGATGTAGGAAAGGAGGCATTGGCGATATTCATTAGGAGATTTCAAAGCCAATGAAGATGCCAACTGAGCTTCTAAATGACCACGTGTCTGCACTCCATCATCGGTTACCCTGCAACAAAAAGGAAAACAGGTCAAATTCTAGATGCAAGATACTAAAACATAATGACTTAAGAATAACCTAACTACAGAATATCTTTTTTTTTAAAAAAAAAAAAACACATGCACAAGCAGAAAGGCACACACCAAAAAAATTGGGTATATTTGTTACAAAGCGCAAGAATTCTTCAAAAGTTTCAAAAAGGGAAAAGGGGTCAAAACAAATAGAACCTGCTCCAGCCTGGCTTTCTTGCCAAATATTTCCTAACATCCACCTGCAATGTAGCCAGCTCACCACTTTGCATTGAACCGAAATTCCAGGAGCTTGCAAAGTTTGATGCAGGGAAGCAGTCATCCGCAACCCTCAGCCAACACATGAGACTTGTGTCAAAAAGGAAGGCATGGCGTGTAGCAAGAACAACAAGAGGAGAACCTGATTTTGACAATTTGGCAGATATAACTTTGATTGTGCCTGAAAGGGTGTCGAAAAGCACAACCATTAATAAAACAAAGTTGTAAACAAACATAAAACCAACACCCACCATAAAGACATCAGGATATATTATGTGGCAATATCAAAAACAGTAGTTTATAGTCGTTGCAAAGGGTCTGCACCTTTAGCTGAGGAGTTCAGGTCCGTAGTAATCAAAGAAGCCAATGAGTCATGAAGGAGACACTTCCTGTTCAAGAGATCCCATACATACAAAGATCCCTTCCTCGTGACAAGTAACAACTTCCAACTCTCGTCACAGTCAATAAATGTTGCAGCAGATCCCATCATCATGGTTGGCATGGCACGTCTACCGCATTTAGTGAACACCTTCTCAAACATGAACCACATAAATAAATAAATAATATAAATTAATGATACGATTTTTCAATAGCTTCTAATCAACTCAAGGAACTTGATGGTAATTTTTTCATATATATAATTTAGTACAAAAACATATATCCCAAGAGTATAAAAGGAAATGGACAAAGGAAAAAACAGAGAGAAACAATTGGACAAACTTTGCAATCTTGAAAGGCAATCAAATCCAAGCTATCAGGCCATAGGTCTCTTGTTTGAGGCATCAAAAGTTTCATTATTAAACTTCTATATAGGACCAAGCAAGCATTTTAAACATCTGTAAGTTTAACAAAATTTCTTGATTTTCAATGAGCAACTCCAATTTTTGTCTCTTCACATGATATATGAAGATATATTGGTAACTTCGGAAACCATATACCCACTCTCACCATTTTATTCCAAAGGGGAACTTTGATCATATCTCAAGGCCCAATGAACTCACAACCATAACGGCCATTATAGTTTCAAGCAACCTAAGCTTCTACATAAAATTGATACAAGGCACCCCGCATTGACCATCTTCTGGATCAAAACCAATCAATCAAACTCAAACTACCAACTCTTATTGCCTCACCAAGCATCAGCACCATCATCAACCCCAACAATCTACTGCACCATCATCAACCCCAACAATCTACTGCACCTTCATCAATCACTATCATCAAACCCAACTGTCCAATATCATGCCAACTAAGTAAGTTACCGTTATCCTACCAGTGATCAATTTGCAGATAGGGAAGGAGTGTAATTGTAAATATTATTGATAGTTGGTGGCTTGACTTTCATGATTATAGCAATGATGATATTTGATGATCACTGACCAGAAACCAGAAGTTAAAAATAAATTACACTGCAGAAAAGTTAAATATCAAACTCCGGCAAAATTGGAAAAATGCTAATCTCTGTATTTAAGTATATTAGCAAAAAGAATTTAATAAAGCTCCTAAATCATTAGAGGTCTTGAATATATAATCAAATTTGCTATGGACTTTGTTGGCTAAAAACCATGCACTGGGCAATAAATCCATAACAAAAAGTACATCAAAATGATGAATTTGGATCAGGGCCCCCAAAACCCAAAATATGCATTACCATAAATATTTTTGTTTCGTCTTCCACTTTCCTCTTGGTCCCTCTATGGCCCTAAACTTCAAATCTTACAGTTCAAATTGCAGATAGACCAAGGGCACGCCATGCATCAGTCAGCAAGAATACTCTCCTCTCAACAGTTTCAGAATCTCTTAGCATATCAGAACATTAATTTCATTACAAATAATCATAATCATTTTCTTAGCTGATTAAAAATGGTCCCTGCACCTCAAACTTATCATCTTAATTTCAAGTGCAATAGCTATTGATTATTTTGGCAACTTTATGTACCAATTCCAATGAGTTTTTCTTTAGAGTTTCATCCATATATACAGAATAGGATTTTAGAGGAATTTTAAGGATCCAAAATAATGGCGAAATCATACTTTACCAGATAAAAGTTATTTTTCTTCAAAGTACAAGATAAAACTTAGTTCTTGTGGCAATTCACAGCAATCAATTACTAAAACAAGAAATGCTCAACAATGGCATCACAAATTTGTGTAGAAGTCATGAAAGTCAATAAGCAATCAATAAAATTTTACAATAACGAATTGAGGTGAGTGCAACACCAAAAACTATGACCCACAGTAAAGAAAGTCAATAAGCATAAAACTTACAATAATGACATGAGAGAGTGCAATAACAAAGGGAATACCAGTTATATTGAGCATTTTTACTTATATGACGATCACACAATTAAGAGAAAAGATCTAAAAGCAAGAGAATATAAGACATGAAGTGTTAACTGTTTTCTACATTACCTGTAGGCATCCATCTTCACACCCAACAGCCCAGAAATTTGCATTTCCAGCTAAAACAGTGACTTTCCCTGTGATCCTATCAGACCAAAGTGTTTGGGCTCCTCTTGTACAAGCAATTTCTGTTTCTTTCATCACACATGTATTTCCAATTCCAACAATGTCATTTACAGCATGTTCTCTAGGACGAGCTTCCAAGCAAACTGGTATATTATCTTCCCCTTGTTTCTTATCAAATACCCTAATAGAAAGGATAGTACTGGAAGCAGAAGCCTTCAAACTGCCAGATTGTTCAACAGTGAAACTACCATCTCCATCTGCAGATGCCAGAACTTTCTCAATAACCAGGCTCTCGGTAATGGTAGCTCTGGCGGTAACTCCAGAACGCTCCTTTATATCAGAGCTTCTGCTAAGAGTTCCCCTGACAGAAACTTCTCTCGTACCACCATCAGCAGAAACAACCCCATTATTATCCTTTCTGTGATCAGTTGACACAGAAGGGAACTCAAGTGCTTGAGACTCAGCACCACTATTAATATTTTCTTGCTGAATGGGCACTCCCACTGCTTCTGGAATAATCCTCTTTCTGCCATCAGGGCGTCTGTATTCTCTTTGTTTCACTGGACTAGAAATCCGGCCAGAAGTTGCCACTTTATTTAACCCACCATCACCAGTTGCTCCCCCACTTTTCTTCCCATCATCAACTTGAGGCTCAGAAGTCTTTGTTGTAACCCCCAAAGTGGCAGAAGATTTTGTAGGTGCCTGAATTGGCTGTACATCTGAAACCACTTTTTTACTAGTGTTTTGCTTAGCCGATGCTGCTTCAAGCAATAACTGTGCCGGACTCTCAGCTAGATTAGCTTGTCGACCTCTGACATCACCATAACGACTACGCTTTAACTCATCCAGTTCAGCATCACTCAGCCTATGGCCCAGTTCTTTAGCCTCAAAGTGGAAAGTAGCCACTGTCCCATCTAAGGAACAGGCAAATAGTGAATACCCATCCGGACTCCTGTTTCAAAAATTTAGAAATGAACGGTTCAGAACAACAATCAAAAAGACTGGGAATGAATAGGTAAATTTCACAAATAGTGTATACAAGTCAATTTTCCATGTTATATCATGCCAGAAAATTACATATTTACCAGGATAAATCTACAACACTTTGAGAGAAAAAATGCTTTGCTACAAAGAGGGGACGAGGGCTTGCAGTCGTCCACACGGTTATAGTGCGATCCTGGCTTCCAATTGCAATAACATTATATGGTTGCGATTCTTTCCCTCCAACCTTAGATGTCCCATTAGTCCAACCAACAGCTGCAGCTTTCACTTCCTGCGAACTGGAAGAATTCCTCCTGAACATTGAATGATTGAATTTGACCACTATAACAGGGGCATTGTGTCCTAAGAAGTCAAATGTTGCTGCCCATTCCCCTCTCTCCAGAACAGGTGCAGAATGCCTTGGCTTCTGAAAACCATGAGTGGTTGTTATGAAATGGCCACAAGGAGACCATCCCAGCCGCCTGAAAAATGTAGAGCCAAGCTGAAAAGGACATGCTCCCATTAGAGAAAAGAAACGAAAACTTAGAATGAAAGAAAAGTCACCAATTAGGAACATACTGATTTTGCCCAGTGGCCATCTGTTCTGTGAGCAAGAGTCCAGTCGCTTGTCCGCCATATAATGACAGTCTTATCATCCGATTGACTTGCTATGAATGAGCCAATGGGATCCCATGCAACTCCTTTAACAAGGCTAGAATGACCCCTAAGAACAGCAGTACAAATGCCATTGCTCATATTCCAGATGTGGATGGTGTTGTCTAGACTACCACTAGCCAATATTGAGTCATCTGGAGACCAATTGAGATCCACCTACTTTAAGCATGTAAACATATTCCCTAGTTAGACAGTACCAAAGGAGCTTATCAGAAATTAATATCTCAAATTAAGGCACTAAAGTGACATGCTAAGCTAAGTCTTTCATTTTCATCTTCTATGTAGTTGTTCCTCTCTGGCAGATGGTAAATTCTGGAAACAATAAATTGGTTAGGGGAGGAACGGGGAAAAAGACACGCACCAAAATAAACCCAATTCAAAAGTGAAAGAAAATAAATTATTTTTCTTTCATTTGGAGTTAGATATCTTCTTAACAAAATAAATAAATAAAAACAAAAACATCAACCATAATAAATAATAATTACCACATCAGCAGTGTGTCCTCTCAATGTCAAAGCAACTTTCCAATTCTCAATGTCTGGGGGCTCTCCACTACCAAACTCAGTGGTTCCGGAACCAGGCTTCCTCTCATGAACCAAAATCACCTGATCATCAGATCCCGATGCAATATACCGACCATGCTTAGCCCACCTAACACAGTTGACTGACCCAAAATGATCACGGAGCGTCGCAAGAAGCCTCTGTGTTGATTCATCATTTTCTAGGCTCCTGCCAACAGACTTCAAGTTCCATATTCGAACCTTCAATAAGTGACAAAATATGTCACGTCTCAAAATAATATATTCTAAACATAACTGCAAACATAATCTACACAAATCAAAGTAGGCATAATTAATGTAAGTGAACAAATTGACATTAAAGCAAGCCTCCAGAAATCATGCAAGCAGATTGGCTCCCTATTTTTAATTATTAATTAGTAAAATTATATTAATATTAATAATGCACCAAAAATTCACAAACCGGGTGAGAGTAATCTGAAGTCATATGGAGTTTTAGGTGCCAGATATTATGTAACGAGAACTACAGTTGCAGAATACAGAGCAAATCAACAGAATGCATAAGATAAAATTCAAGATTGAAAACATGACCATGCACAATTAAAGGGGCCAAAATATGGACAGTTGAATGTATCCAAGACATGAAAACATTCCTTGCAATGTTTTTTATACCTTGTAATCCTATCATTACAACCAAGCAACTATTTTTCATGATCACAATTTTAAAACGAACTACACATCTGACAGATATATTGGCCATTCACTTTATTGTATACATTTGACGTAATAAATTCATCCTACTTCAACTAAGAGTCTATCCAGATAAGCTTCTAAAGAAAAACAATGGCTAAGAGAAAATATAAATTTCACAGCCAGATGTTTCAGAAAAAAAACAGAAACAAGTTAACAATACTGTTTAAACAAGCGAAAAAAGTAAGCTTGAAATAGTAATTAAAAGCAAGAAACAAAGAATGTAAGAAAGCTCCATGGCCACCAGCACTGTCTCTAGCAACACAAATTTTAACTACAAAAATATCACTAACCTCAACTTTGAAACCTCAATAACACAGGCAACAAACAGATGACAGTAAACACATTGCATCTAATCAAGGCCCATTACCAATATCATCCGTGATAATAACATACTCTCTACCATACCTGGTAGCCTCATCTGACCAGAAAATTAGAGCAGAAAGAGAAAAAAGGATTAAGAGTTATAACTCAAACAACAATTACGCTAATCTCTGTTAGACAATTGTAAAGCAAAGAAAATAGGAGAACAACATATACAATTCCCACTTAAAGTAGAAAAAATTAGTATTGTTCAAGTCCCACATGTATTGAAGACCTGTAAAGTTTACTTGCTTTGAGAAGATTTGAGCGTACCTTGTGGTCACCTCCACCAGTAGCAAACCTGAGGCCACCAGGTTGAACATCAATGGAGAAAATCTGCATTCCTTCATGCCTAACCCAACCAGGTTTCTCTGCAATCATCTTAGCTACTTCCTCTGTCTTTTTGAAAACCACTCAACACGGCTTCCTTTAACTAGTTTCTCCAAAATACACCAAAAGGGTACACAACAACTTCATAGCTTTCCCGAACAAGAAAACCTCAACAGATCAATGAGAACAAAACTCAACAGTATGCAACAACCAAAACGATTCAGAAAGAAAGCTGTAGAAAGACTGTAACAACAGATACCCAGAGACTAAAAGAACAATCTTTACCTTTTTCTCTCGAAACCCAGAAAGAAAGTTTCTAAATTTACGGTCTTAAAACCAAATTTACAGGTTTGGAGTATGAAAAACCCTAAAAGCGTACGTAATTTGAGCGTTTTGGTACAGAACAAAAAAAAAAAAAAAAACCCTAAATTGAAGAATCAAAATAACCCTTATTAGTACTATTTTAATAAAAAATTAANACATAAAAAAAAAAAAAAAAAAAACCCTAAATTGAAGAATCAAAATAACCCTTATTAGTACTATTTTAATAAAAAATTAAAAAAAAAAAAAAAGTTAAACCCTAGGTGGAGTTAAATAGAAGAGAAAGATCCAATTGAATAACGGTCCAAATCTATCTCCTAGAAGATTGTGGGCTTCCTTAAAATACAATAGAGTAAAAACTATCAAGTCTTCAAAGGAAAAATTAATACTAAAAAGAAAAGAAAATAATAAATAAATTTATTATTTTGTATTTAAGTGAGTGCAAAAGCAAAAGAAAGAGAGAGGGACAGGAGAATAAGGTTATAAGCGAAGGATATGAATAAGGACAAAGGGAGAGTGAATGTTAGATTAGATTGGAATGGAAAGTTGTTTCTGAATGAGTTGAGTTGCAAGTAGCAGAAGCAAAAGCACTCTCATGTGGTGCTTTCATTTATTTATTTGTTTTGTTTTTGTTTTTGTTTTCTGTCAGTTGTGATTATAATGGTAAGTCGTTTTTTCCTTTTATAACAAGCAAAAGCAATATGCCCAAAAAGCAGAAAAGAACAAACCTGAAAATTAAAAATGTGTGTGAATTCTGTTCTTCCAAATTGAGAATGTGAAAGGCCATGCTACAATATCAATGGATTTTTGATGCCAAAAATCACATTTTTAATATCTTTCTAAATGTTGTATTTTTATTTTTGTAAATATTATTGTTTAGTTAATAATGTAAGATCTATCTAATATGATTGATAGGCATCTCAGTTGCAATATAAATATTTTAGTGAATCTCATACTACTATCTGTACAATGCATATTGAATTGTTTTGATATTAATAGAAACAAAAAAACAAAAACAACTGAATAGTAGTCTCATTTAGGGTGCAAGTTGTAAGACTCTAGAATTTTATTTATTTTTTTATTTTTTTATTTTTTGAAATAGACTTCATGTTCATGGACTTTTCATTCATGTAAACAACATTTTCCTTTTTCTTATTACAAGTATCCAACTTGGACTAATTAAATAAAGGAAATAAATTAACAATAAAATAGCAGTAATAATTCATTGTATTTATTGTTATTAGAAGAAATATTTTTATATTGCCATAAATTGTTTTGCAACTCTGCCTCTTTCTCTCTCTCGGGCTCTCTCTTCAATTACAAACAAATGCAAGCAGAGGCCTAGCCACAATTCCTTGAACATTCTTTAACTGAAAAGTGGAAAAGGGAGAAAGAGAGAGAGAGAGAGCATGATTCTAAGATCACTTACAAATACCCGAACAAAGCGACCTCTCAAAATAACATTTTACTCTCCCTTACATGCCATTGCGTTCAATCCTCCCCAAACCCCACTACGGGATTCAAAACTTGATCCTGTTGGAGAAGGGGACAACCTGTTCGATGAAAGTCCCCAACAAAACGTTGTACAATACAGGCACCTGCTTTTTGAGTACTCTCGTGATAACCTCAATCAGGAAGCTTTAAATCTCTTCATGGGTATTCATGGTTCGGGTTTACCTGTTGATGGGTCGACCCTGTCTTGCGTGTTGAGAGTTTGCGGGTGCTTGCTTGATCATGTTGTTGGTAGACAAGTACATTGTGAGTGTATCAAGACTGGTTTTGTGGAGGATGTTAGTGTTGGTACTTCCCTTGTTGATATGTATATGAAGACGGATAATGTTGAGGATGGAACGAGAGTTTTTAATGAAATGAGTGAGAGGAATGTTATATCTTGGACTTCCTTGTTAACGGGTTATGCACATAATGGAATAAATGATAAAGTGCTGGAGTTGTTTGTTAGGATGCAGGTTGAGGGTATTAAGCCTAATCCATTTACGTTTGCCACTGTTCTTGGAGCTTTGTCAGACGGGAGGATGGTTCAGAAAGGAGTTCAAGTTCATTCCATCGTTATAAAGAATGGATTTGAAGCAGTTACCTCTGTGTGCAATGGTCTGATGGGTATGTACTTGAAGTCGAAGATGATTAGAGATGCTAGGCTTGTTTTTGATACTATGGAGGTTAGGGATTCAGTGACTTGGAATTGCATGGTTTCAGGTTACATTAGTAATGGGCTTTATAAGGAAGCTTTGGAAATATTTCACTATATGGGACTTGAAGACGCAAAACTAACCCAGTCAACTTTCGCCTCTGTTATTAAGTTATGTGCTGTTCTTAAGAAATTGGCATTTGCGAGGCAGCTCCATTGTCAGGTTTTGAAGAATGGAATTGGATTTGCTCATAACATTAAAACATCACTCATGGTTGCTTACAGTAAGTGCAGTGAAATAGAAGATGCCAAAAAGATATTTTCTATGATGCATGAAACTAGAAATGTTGTTTCATGGACTGCCATGATTACTGGCTGTTTGCAAAATGGTGGAATCAAAGAAGCAATGAATTTTTTTGGCCAAATGAACAGAGAAGGTGTAAGACCAAACCATTTTACTTATTCTATTATTCTCACAGCTCAACCTTCTGTCTCCCCTTTTCAAGTACATGCACAAGTAATAAAAACAAATTATGAGACATCATCTTCAGTTGGAACGGCACTTTTAGATGCTTACATAAAATTGGGAAATGTTGAAGAAGCTGAAAAAGTTTTCAAAGTAATTGATGAGAAAGACATTGTGGCATGGTCAGCCATGCTAGCTGGATACGCTCAAATAGGAGACACAGGAGGAGCTGTTAAGATATTCAAACACTTGGCAAGTGAGGGGGTTAAACCCAATGAGTTTACCTTTTCCAGTGTCATAAATGCCTGTGCTGCATCTACAGCAGCAGTAGAACAGGGGAAACAGTTTCATGCTTGCTCAATTAAGTCAAGAATGAATGATTATTTAATTGTCGGTAGTGCTATTGTTACCATGTATGCAAAGAAAGGGAATATTGAGAGTGCAAATGAAGTTTTCAGGAGGCAGCAGGAGAGAGACTTGGTGTCATGGAACTCGATGATCTCTGGATATGCCCAACATGGCCATGCGAAGAAGGCTCTTGAGGTGTTTAGGGAATTGCAAAAGCAGGACTTAGAAATGGATGGTATAACATTTATTGGTGTCATTACTGCCTGCACTCATGCTGGACTTGTGGATGAAGGTCAACAATACTTTGATGTCATGGTGAAAGATCACGGCATTAATCCAAAAATGGAACACTATTCATGCATGGTCGATCTATATAGCCGAGCTGGAATGCTTGAAAAAGCCATGCATATCATCAACACAATGCCATTTCCTGCAGGTGCGACTGTGTGGCGAACTATCTTGGCTGCTTGCCGTGTTCACCGTAATTTAGATCTGGGAAAACTTGCAGGGGAAAAGCTCATTTCACTTGAGCCACAAGACTCGGCTTCGTATGTCTTGATATCCAATATGTATGCTGCAGCAGGATGTTGGCAAGAGAGAGCTAAAATGAGGAAGCTAATGGAGATGAGAAAAGTGAAAAAAGAAGCTGGTTACAGCTGGATTGAGGTGAAGAACAAGACTTACTCGTTCTTGGCTGGTGATCTTTCACATTCACAATCAGATCAAATTTATTCTAAACTTGAAGAATTAAGTACCCGATTAAAGGATGCAGGTTACCAGCCTGATACAAATTATGTGCTTCAGGACATTGATGATGAACACAAAGAAGCCATTCTTTCTCAACACAGTGAGAGGCTAGCCATTGCTTTTGGATTGATTAGCACTCCCGCAGGGGCTCCTTTGCAGATTGTAAAGAACCTTAGAGTCTGTGGAGACTGTCATACTGTCATTAAGTTAATATCAAAGGTTGAGAGCAGAGATATTGTTGTTAGGGATACAAACCGATTTCACCACTTTAAGGAAGGTTTTTGCTCTTGTGGGGACTATTGGTGACAGTGCTGAATTTGTCGAAGAATTGCTTTGACAAAGAAGACTGTCCTCAGACAAAGGAGCTCTAGTACTTCTATGTGAAGAAGACCGTCCTCAGACAAAGGAGCTCTAGTACTTCTATTTGATTCATAAATATTCATTTGGACCAGATGCAGAGTGGTGCAAAGTTTAAATGCCAGTTTTAATGGCAAAGGATCATCAACAACTTGATGGATATTCATTTGGAAGAGATGCAGAGTGGTGCAAATTTTAAATGTCAGTTTTAATGGCAAAGGATCATCAACAACTTGATGGATATTCGTTTGAAACAGATGTAGAGTGGTGCAAATTTTAAATGCCAGCTTTAGTGGCAAAGGATCATCAACAAAGTTGATGGATATTTAGGATCAGAATTTAGACCGAGTTTTACTTTGTTTGTTGTTCAGTCAAAGAAGATAGAGGCATTGATGATGTTGATAATAATAACTGATACGACAACATCAGCGGGGACAATCGGACAAGGTTACAAGGTCTAACTGAAGTAAAACGGACCTTCAATCAATTGATAAGGTGATCGATTCTCTGTTGGATGCTTCCCTCCATGTTGCTTCAAACACATGTTGCTTGGAGAGTTATATGGCAGTTAATATGAATGCTGAAGTTGTTTGTTTGTTGTAGATTCATCATCATCTTGTCAATAAATTTATGTTCATTAATATATGTAAATTTTTTGTTACATCTGTTTTCTATGTAAATTTTTTGTTACGAACCCTGACTTAGGTTCCTTGTTTTGTTTGTGTAGATACTGACTATATCAACATATTGAATTCATGAGTGCAAAATTGCGACGCTTTCGGTCAATTTTCAGTTTTTTAGTTTCAAAATGCATTTCCTTCTACAGATATGGACAGATGGTCCATGACATTCACATCCCTCTTGCAGGAAAAGCAATCAGGTGTCAACGATCTAGATTTGGAATTGAGATGTTCAAAACAAATTAGCTGATTCATTAAATAGTCTGGCATTCAAATTTTAGAATCTATCTTAAAACATTTGAGCACGAAAGACTTGTCAAGAGGATTTAATTATACGCATGATGGTGCAACCCAAAAACTTGTACCTGAACGCAAAATATAAATTAAAACACATTTTCCCTACAGGGAAAGCACATTCAAAGCAATAGGACTCCTAATTCTGTGGACTCCATTGCTCCATGTCAAATCACCAAACACAAAACTTCCATCGCTTGTCTCGAATGGTGTAAAATCAACCCTAAAGGACATCTTCTCCCTAGTTTTTGTGAACTTGAGTTGAGCAGGTGTAACGCTAACATTTACACCAGTTGGGTAATTTATCTGTGCAACGTACACCGTTGGACGTTCACCATAATATGTAACTGTTCGATAGACAGAGAAACTTCCATTCATGCTCGAAACACCTATTGAGGGGTAGTTAAAATCGTGAGAGGGTGTGAGAGGGTTTTGGCAATAAATTGTGTCTCCTGTGAGATTTTTCAGTTGTCCAAGGCTTGCACCAGTGCTGCAGAGAAAGTTGATAATGTCACTGGAATCAAAGTCATAAATTAATCCAGGATTCATAGCTGCCACAGGGTTTATGTGCCCAGATCCGTAGTCAAAAGGTATGGCTTGGGTGCCATTTGGATCTCTTCCAATCAGGTGGTCGTTGTTATCTAAGACTCTAGCTGTAACAGCAACAGGAAGTCAAAGAAAGTTTAGTGTGTTAGTTAAATAAACAAGAATTTCTGATCATTTTTCATTGATGAAGCAAGTGACCTGTAGTTATTATTGCAGACATTATGGCTGCTGGACTCCAAGAAGGTTTGTAAGATCTTAGAATGGCTGCAACAGCAGAGACATGTGGGCAGGACATGGAGGTTCCAGATATTATATTGTAATCAACTGATCGTTCACCTGTGGCTTCAGTTGCTACCGGAGACCATGCTGCTAAAATATTGAGTCCAGGTGCAGTAATATCTGGCTGCAATAGAGTTTTGGATCATAAGTTACTATTTCATGGACTTACTTTCTGTTTCAACTTCCTCCAACTAGCAGTAATGCTTTCTTAATTTTGAATTTTGAAGTTCATGTCAATGCATCTGTGAAAAGGGATAAATGGACAAATTTAGTAGTAGTGTAAACTTACTTTGATGATATCTGGAGTAATAATATTTGGTCCCCTGGACGAAAAGACAGCAACTTCTGGTGCAGGACTGGTTTTCAGAATCGTCTGTGTCGGATAGATTCTGGCTACTGGATTTCTGCAACAACAGAAGTTCTATTAAGAAAAACTATTCTATTTTTATAATACTCAAATGAAAATGTTACTTTTTACTTATGTTCTTCAGGCTGAGAGATCTCTGAAACTCACTTTTCCGAAGTCATGTATGCTTGAAGTTCTTCTGCTGCTTCTTGACCAATTAGAGTGCCTGGGATTACAAACTGGAAGCCAACATCTTTGGCAAATAGATCAATGAGTATCATTCCAACACCCCCACCTTCTCTTACAGATGAGGCTTTTTCTCTTCGGTCATCATTTAAAGCCTCTATTGTGCACACCACGATCTTCCCCTTGATTAAAGAAGGATCTAAAGTATTGTTCTTGCAAAAGCTGATAGACATTGAAAAGCCAAAGAAAAAGCCTCTCTGAGGAACAAGCAAAGGAACAAGTCGCATATAATTTTGAAAAGTGTTTAGTAAGATGATTTTAATAGTAATTTGAGAAGCATGAGGACGATTAGTAACTATTTGATAATAATATCAATTAAGAAAAAGTATCTTACAGAAATCGCATTTACGATGCTTATTCAATCGAATATCTAAGTGTATATGCTATAAAATTATTAATCAAACGAAAGAACCAATAATACCTAATAAAAATTATTAATCAAACGAAAGAATCAATATTAAATAATAAAACTTAAGATGAGCAAAGTTGCTTTTATCGGCATTGCAGTTATGCTTTACAAACTGAAACTAAAATTACTACAAAACTTTGTAGTTAGTACAATATAATTGAAAAGCTAACAAATACCTTCCATTCGATGCTGGAATTCCTGGGGCAGCTGCAGCACTCCCAGCTACTAAACCATAGAAAGTTCCCATTTGCAGAGGATTCAAAGAAACACCCTGAAAGCACAGAAGTTCTTAATTTTTAACCTTGATAGAAGTTTCTTTCTCTTTCCTTTTTCTCCATTGCAGATAAGGGACTGAGGGGAAACATATTTGAAAACATTACCTTCAAAATTTGTGAATTTCCAAGATATATATTAGAGTTGAATTCCCTGTCCACAGAGCTTGCCGCGACAGTAAGGATCCAGGGAGCAACATTGGCAGCAGTTCCCGGGAAAAAAGAGTTTCCAGCAGAAGCAGAGACGAGAATTCCTTTCTGGAATGCATGAAAAGCTCCAACTGATATTGAATCCTCAAAATAAA
This sequence comes from Bursera palmeri, assembly GCA_026225775.1. NCBI lineage: Eukaryota > Viridiplantae > Streptophyta > Magnoliopsida > Sapindales > Burseraceae > Bursera > Bursera palmeri. The sequence goes on along the minus strand of JANKKB010030044.1, from coordinate 8,592 downwards.
TAGGTTGGGGAGGATCAGGGCCGAGGGAAAGTGACAGAATATCAACGCCATCACTAATTGCGTCATCCATGGCAGCAAGAACGTCAGCATCACTACACAGGTCGAACCAACAAGCCTTGTAGATGGCCAGTCTTGCATTTGGTGCACCACCTCTTGCAGTGCCTCTGCCCATCCCAAATGAGCTGACGTTTTCTACCATAGATCCAGCTATGGTTGAGGCAGTGTGCGTTCCATGGCCATCACTGTCCCGTGGTGAACGGAAAAAGATTCTGCCAGAGGCTTCAAGAGGTCCATTTTCTGCTTCAAACCCTTGGGAATAGAACCGAGCACCTATAATTTTCCTGAAAAATTCCATTTGAAATGTTCATTTTGACCTCTTATATGCAAGTCTATATTTTGATTTCTTATATCACTCATTATGATCAGTCTGTACTGAAAATATTTTACTTAATTTTTCTCATTGCTAGATTTAAAATGATGTGTACCTGTTGCAGTTGGTCAATGTAAAATTGTCACCAGGGACGCATTCTCCCTTGAATTTCTTGGGCACAGGTCCTAATCCTTCATCATTGAAGCTCTCTGACTCAGGCCAAACTCCTGCAAAACAAAATAGAAATGAAGAAGGATTCAACTACGGTTACATGATAGAATAGCAAGAAAGAGGAGCAGAAACATACAAAGCCTTACCAGAATCGATGACGCCAACAATAACATCAGATTTCGAGTCCATTGGTAGATTTTTATACTGGTGGATGGAGGGTACTTCCAGAAAATCCCAAGAATGGGTGGTGTGAATAAGATTCATTCGGCTCTCGAACACAGAAACAACAGTTTCTTTTTCTGCAGAAAAGAAGGTGAAATGAATTAGAGAACGTATGCAGATATCTGTTGAAACTTGTTCAGCATGCGTGGAATCATGACACACTCCCAAGCAAAAGTTCTTTTTATGTTAATTTGTTTCTTAGTCAGCATAAAATTACAAATACCGGCAAGCTGTTGAGCTTGTTCTTGTGTAAGCATTGCTGAGAAACCTCGGAAGCTTTTACTATAATGATGAAGTGCCACTTTTCGTGCTCCATCAAAACTGCAATGATTCAACAGAACTTGAGTAACAGTTACTAATACTCTAGTAGAATGCAAAATAATTACTGGCTTAGTAAGTAACTAATCTATTTAGTGGCAATATAACTAGACAAAGTTACTTAAGCTTAATTGTGGCCTTGCCTTCCCGTGACTGAAGCAAGTAACTCATGGTTAGCTGTGGTCACAGATTCTGAGTTGGGGTGCGAGTGTTTCCCGATATAAACTATGTAATGCTGCAAATTAACCATAACAAAGAACAAAGAAAGCGTATTAGTCACCTTGAACGCATGCATGAAATGATGCTACTTTGTTGAGAATAATCATTCAAAAGTAAAAACATAAGTTTCTTCCGGAAGAATTTAGCCTAGAATGGCTGCTCCTCTTTTTGTGTTAAAACTTACAAAAACAAAGTATGTTGCAATATAACATCAAGATCAACGGTCGTTATGGTCCATTTACATGACTTTTTAATTCATGAAACAAATGCAAAGATAAGCTTTTCACTCTACTGGGAATAGCATACTATCTCCCTCTCTTCCTACCTTGGTATTGGTGGCTCCATGCAGCAAAGCAAAGTTAATGCACAAGAGTAAAGCGGTAACTTTAGCAACTATGATCATGACTATCCAATGATGAAATTAAACAAATGAAGCTGCTTAATTAAGCAGTATAAATGGTTGGTGGGTGAAAGGTGATGCCATAATAGGATACAAAGTGTCCTTCTTATAGCTCAAACAATCAACTTAGATATTATCAAAAATTCCCCAGTGCCGGCTCTCTTCTAACCTTTGGCTCAAAGTTGTTGTTTGCATGAGCTGAAATATTCAAATGCCAAATATTTTTATGAGTCAAGGGTTTTGACAATTTTTTACTTGATTGCAACTGAAAGGAATCCCTGTGGTAGCCGGCTTATGCAGTTATGCTCTTTTATTTATTTATTCATGTGACCATAAACAATTACACGATTTGTTAGATACATTTGAAGGGCACTTTGTCTTAGCAAAAAGAGACAATTAATTTGAAGTATGCTACTGGATGATATTAAAAGAACAAAGAGAATATGTTGCTCAAGCTCTACATTTACATATAAATATATTCCATTGCCAACTCTTACGGATTAAAGGAAAAATGTTCAATCTCTAACTGCATTCATATGTTATAAAAACGAGATAATTAAAGCAAAAATAAATCTCACCCTTAACCATGACATTCAAGTCTATCTTCTGCTGCAATGTAGCTCCACCGTTTACCCTTTTTCTTTTGGTTGAATATCACTCACAAATGTTCGTTCTCAAGTTGCACTTCTGGTTGTTTGTTATTGCGGGTAGAACAAGAATTGACAAATTTGCAATTAAGAGCCAAAAATATTAAGTTCAATGTGGGGAAAGAAATCTATGAAAAATGGATCGTTTTGTGTCTCACCAAACACAAAATCCACTAATTGGGAAATTCTTGTGTAGTTTGAAAATCTTTTTTGGCGAAGAAATAGAATTGGAGCACCAATCAATGGTATCAATAAAGTTGTATAACGATAAATTCTCATATTCTATAATCGGATATTATTATACGTCTGTGTTATGTTAATTTCTCATTTCAAGTGGTTTAATCTTATGCACTATGGAACTTAAAATGAATTCGACAGGTGCCATATTTTACAAAGGGCAACTTACCACCCTAAAGTTTGAGAAAATGTTACTTACGTACCCTTAAAATTTGTGAAAATAAGATTTACACAATTTGTTGACTCATGTATCAAATAGTAGCCCTTGAACATAATAAAAGGATTATTTACCCTTCTAAAATGGTGTACTTAGAATTCTATCTTTTATTAATGGTCAAAAGTTTTGAAGTATAAAGGTAGTCTTTCCAAATCTGAGAAAAGATAGTGATTCTTTCTCAAACCTGGGAGCAAGTAACATTTTCCTTTTTTTAAAAAAAAAAAAAAAAAAAACACGATTTCTTGTCCAACAATTGAATACGGCCAAATTTTCCTACTTAGCGAATGAAAACGTCCACCATTAAAGTGCCATAGGAGTGTCAACACCTTCATTAAGCAGATAACAGATTAACTCCACTAAAATGCAGAGACCAATAATACACTATCGTGTATAAAAAAAATACGAAGTCCACTGGTTAAAGAAACTCAAGAAAGTAGGCCTTAAATCATATTTATGAAGTACACAGAATTCGGTAAGAAATGGATACACGAAGCAAAGAGTTAGACTGCAGCTATGTCAATATCCAACAATGATTGCAATAACATTTTCTAAAATTAAAAAGGTCATTGAGTTAAGCTTGCACTTCATATATACAAGAAATCGGCCATTCGGCTCATAAATAGAAGCTCCAATGTTAAAAAGTACACGCTTCATCCTCACATCAAAATAGAAAACAGTTGCAGGAAGGGACCAAACGTTCCCTATTTATAATTTTCTCAATGGTTTATTCAAACATGATCTTAGCCTAGCTACAAGCAAGTATGCACACACATATAACCGTTCTGTCTATGCCCATCACAAAATAAACAGAAAATTCATGAAACAGATTGGTTGCTGGCTATGACCCTCTAACCATCCCATCCTTTCCAAAATGTTTTGATAGCAATTCTGAAAGATATCTGGAAAAAAAGAACACTATCAAACCGAAGAAATTAGTTGGCAAAATCACAGGATCAATCAATGTAGGCAACAAGCAATATATGCCCCATGTTCAACATTTGCAGTAATCTGGGAACTATTCTTTACACAATTTGAATCCAACAATTAACAAGTATTAAACACCAGGTTTCCATCTGAATACAGAAAAAGGGAAGCCAAGCCACCTTCCCTAGTTGAAGTAAATCATATGCTCCATAGTGATAAATAAAATACAACTCATAGTGGTTGCACTCACTAGTATGATGTGCTTGGACTCATTAACCTTCCTCTCCAAACTCCTTTGTGAATCTTTCATGTACTTCAAGGTCAGTTTTGCTCACTGTTGGCCTCTGTCTAGCAAGCACCTTATCAAAATCTGTTCTTGATATAGGGGGAGGTAGAATCTGCAGGGCACGAGAAATTTCAAAATGTAAGGTGTCAAAATGTCCAGCAAGTGAGGCACGTAAAAATTTCAAAGCAAGCAAAATCCAGAAATTTAAATCAGAGCAGAAAAGTAAGATCACAGTATTATTATGCCCATACCTTTGCTGCAAGTCCTTGCGCTGCCAGCTCTGCCATGCTAATTTGGACAGCGCCTGGCTGCTTTGGTCCACATGGCATCCACATATCATTAGGAGTCTTATAGAAAAACATGGCATCTTGAGTTTTGCGAACAGGTTCAAAGAGGACATCCTTAACCTGTGATAATCACAGACAAAAAGAAACATCAGCTGGGACCCCTTACACACACCCCCAGAAAATAATAATAACTAATTTCAAACATCTTTTGACAGCAAGGCATAACACAGATGACTAAGAAACACATCCCATTTAGGCATCAAACTTACACAAACAGCAATATCTGAACCCGAAAAACCCTCAGTTCTGCGAGCCAAATTTTCAAAGTCACTTTCAGTCAAGTTATGTGGAGTATCTCCTAAATGCACCTGCTCAGAATTTTTTCAAGTCAAAAAGCAAGGTAAATTGATTGCCAGAACAACAGTATAGCCTTTTTTTTTTCCTCACCAATTATATTTAAACAACAACAAAAAATAAAAGTCAAGTTCACAAACCTTAAACATGTGTTGTCGTGCCTTCACATCTGGAAGCGGAATGTATATACGCTTATCAAAACGCCGCCTGATGGCCTGTAATTACTATTGTTAACCACAATATAAATTATGCAAGAACATATCAAGAGACAACAGTCTAGTATTCCCTTTACCTGATCTAGGGCATATGGCGTATTTGTCGCAGCAAGTACAAGAACTTTCTGATCATTGTGTCCTACACCCTAAAACGAATGTACGAAGGATAAGGCCCAGCTGAGGACTAAGATTGTAAATATAGAAAGAGCTAAACAATCTATCTCTTCGAATCTAAATCAAAGAATTTGGCAAGTACCACACATATCAGAGCTTATAATTCAAACTTAACAGTATTTAAGATAGGAATTAAATTGGTTTTAGGAAAATGCAAACACTGCACCAGTTACATCATGGTCCCAACACATAATCTCTTAAATAGGTCATTATTCCTATCAATAAATAGCCATATAAAAAATAAGTAAAACACAAAGCTCAAAACCGAATACTGGCTATAACACAATTTATAATTGCAATTTTTACATCTCTACATATAATGTTTGCTTCAGAAATGAGGACAAAAGTGCTACTCCATTTCTTAACAGTATCTACTACATCAAATAAATTTTCCAAACAAATTAGTTCCTACTACCACACCCTACAACCTTGGTCATAAAATAAAGAATAAATAAAATAAAAAATTACAGGAAAAAAATCCTAAGTAGTTAGCCTCAAGGGAAGTCGAATCCAGTTCTCTTGGTTAAAAATGGCCTTAATTACTCAATTGAACCTTTGAGGTTAATGTTACAATGAATTCTACCTAAACTCTGAGCATAGGACCTAGCCAAAAGCTAAGTTACACTCATTTAGTTCAGGCTTGTTCAACTGAGTAACAACTCCAGGCTCAAGCCCGAAACTAAAAAAATGTGCCAAACTTCTGCACATGATTGAGGTATGGCTTTAAGAATCTATGCGCACAAGCGGCAATAGGGCAATAATTAGGCTGATAAAAACACAAATCACTTAGACATTTAACTAGCTAAAATCTAAAAATCAGAAAGGTAGCCAATTTATGAGAAAAAAGAACTATTAAGGAAAGAAGAATGAAAGATAAATTTAAAAAAAAAAAAATGTATTCCTCTAGAACTCTAAAATTTTACATATTGAACACTTTTTAGGTGAAGGGATCTCTAAATTTTCCAGACAACTTCCACAAACAAATACCTGCATCTGCACAAGAAGTTCAGTTTTAATACGTCTAGAAGCTTCACTCTCATTCCCTTCTCCACGCTGCCCACATAATGAATCTATTTCATCAATGAAGATAATGGATGGAGCACTTTCACGAGCCATCTGGAAAAGGCTTGAAACAAGCTTTTCACTTTCACCCATCCACTTTGAAACCAGGTCTGAAGAAGAAACACTAAACAGCAAGAAAAAGGTATATATTAAAGGCCAGCAATAAGCGAATGCCAGTTACTGGCCTACATCCATAAACACTAAAAAGCTCAACAGAAATATTGAAACAGGAGACGAAACCAAAGATAAAGACTCAAATGCAGAAAAATCAGTGGATGCTCAGAGAACAGGTATACACAACAAACATGTAAGTTGGAACAACAAGGTGGCAGTATATCAGCATAAGCAAGTGTAGCAATGCCATTATCATCATACACAATGAGGAATCCTTATAAGCCATCATCGGGCATGATCTTATGGACACAGAGGCCATAATTTAAGTTAAGAATACTTAGATCTGTCACGAATTCATATCAAGGTAACATAGCCACCCAAAAGAGATACAACACATAAACAGAAAAAGTTTCAGGAAACTCAAACTGAAGGTGCAAACACCTGAGATCTCCACAAATTCCAAAGGCAAACACCATAATATGAATAATGAATAAACTGCCATATGCTATACACACATGTAATATCAGAGCATCAAATTTTTCCTTAAGTGAGCTGATAAACATGTCACCTGAAAAATGTAGAGTCTGCTTCAGTCGCAACAGCCTTGGCCAGGTATGATTTCCCAGTTCCAGGTGGTCCATACAGTAGGAAAGCTCTCCATGGTCGTCTCTTGCCTAAAAAAAGCAAGCATGTAAACTGTTGAATTTCAGCAAAATGAATCAAACTAAAACCCATTACTATATTACTGTGCAATACTTTTAAAATAATAAACAAAATAAAAAAGTAGACATAAAAGTCGCTAATTTCTCCTTCCCTTCTTATTATGCAGCAGAAAAAACAACGAAACTATAGCAAGCAAGAACGGAAAATATACAAAAAACTCAACATTCACCACTAGCACTCATCTTGTTCCCTCAATTGACCCAAAATCGTTGAAAAAGAAAAAAAAACCTCCTACTGATGTCTACTACTACAACCTCCATCAAGGGCAGAATTTCCCAGAACAAAATTTTACCTCATAAATTCCAACAACAAACATAGAACTTTGCTTAGTTGGCAAAATTATGACTTCAAATTATTCTACCAACATAAAGGTAGCATGCCTCCCAACAAACAAAAACGGCAAATTTCACTCATTAAAATCTACTCCCACTTTCTACGCAAAAAACTCAATTCACTAACCAATTTGCAACTCCACCATTAAATCAATCACCTTAAAAACACCACAAGCAAAAATAACAACTCAAAATTTTCAATTTAATCTCAATTTTTATAAAATAAATTAAGTAAAACCAAATCAAACTAACCCACCAGTAAAAAACTGAGGGAATTTAACGGGCAAAATCACAGCCTCCTGTAACGCCTGCTTAGCGCTCTCAAGACCCGCCACGTCATTCCACTTGACATTGGGCTTCTCCCTCACAATCGCCGAATTCAATCCAGCACGCAACTTGGCCTGCTCGGGATCCTCCCCATCGCCACCTTCCCCGCCGTCCTTGGGCTTGGTCTTGGGCCTGGTGGCGACAGCAGCATCGCCGTTATGGGCGGGGCCAGGGCCGCCGTCGTCTAAAACAGCCCGGATCTCCTCAGCCCGGCGAAGATATTCAGTGAATTTCTGGGTAATCGCTTCCTTAATCTTAGGATTCTTCTCGTACTTGAGATGGGTCTTAAAATATTCCAAAGCGTTCATGTATAGAGGGAAGGCTTTCGCGTAATTCCCAGCATTATCTTCCACCACTGCTTGTTTCACGTACTCGATTGCTTGCTCCTTGAAGTTGCTGTACATCTTTTAGGGTTTCGGATCGAATCGCATAGAGATTGAGATATTGATTTCGATTTTTGATTTGGAAGAGATTTCAATTCGGCGTCTGTGATCTTTTCGATCAAATGTCAAGGAGAAGATAAAGTGTGTTATTTGGACGTTGTTGTGGTTTCTTGGAAAGGGTAGGAAAGGAAGGAAGGAAAGGCCAAGTCGAGGCCAAACTCTTCTCCAAAGGCTAGCTTCCCGATTTCGCCCCTTCCGTTTAATGGACTACAAGGCTCGGGGAGTCGTCAATATTCGAGCTTTTACGTCAAATTAAAATAAACTTAAACAGTTAATGAATCTTTTTTCTTTAATCAATTTTAGTTTGGGATAATTTCAATAATACCCTTGTATTTTGGCTTAACTTCAAGTAGAAAATAAGTTTACCATTTTCATCAACAAGACCCCTGAGGTTTGCTTTTTTTAATCAACTGCTAATTTTAACCCTTAAAAGTACATATTTACCCCTGCTAAATTTTTTTCTTTAATTTAAACACAAAGAAAGAATAAATAAAAAATAAATAAATTATACTCCCATAATAAAAAAATTTCTACTTATTTTAATTAAAAT
>JANKKB010030043.1:0-41981 GCA_026225775.1 Bursera palmeri | reverse complement strand
ATAGCCAGCCCACAGATGCAGCAGTTGCATTACTGTTCTTTTAAGTTTGTATTGGAAGACCAATGGGAGCATCAATTCCAGTTCTAGGACTGCTAACAGAAAACCTTAAACATGTTGAATTGGATAATCACAAGCTCACCTGAAAATCCATTTCTTCATGCAGGTACTTTAAACCACGAGCAGCATCTTGGGCTATTTTCAATCTCATGGCCCATGGAAGAGTTGTCTCTGAGCGAGGTGATAAATACTGATCTACACTTCCGTTAGGCATATATTCATATACCAGAAGCCGCTGGGTTCCCCTTTCATCATCCTCGGCACAGTAGCCCACAAGTTTTACAAGGTTTGGATGCTCAACAACTCCAAGGAAATTCACCTCTGTCACCCATTCCTTGTGCCCCTGTCAACAAACAGGCAAGGACAATAAGATCCTTAATACATAAAATAGAAAACCAATCATCAACTAAAAAGAGCACCTTATTTGACAACAACTAACAATCTTCCATAAACTTGTAATAATGTTTTTCCAGAATCAAATACAGAATTGCATGCACTATAAGCAGAAGGATAACAACTACAAGCAGGATAGGCGTAAAGATAGATAATTCCAAGTCATTACAAGAAACAAAACAATAGAAGAGAAGTGTGCTGGCAAAACTTATGTGTTATTACCACATGGATATCTAATTGGAATATAAAGTCTTTGCCAAATCTTGTGAGTAACAGAAAGAATCAAAGCTTAATTAAACAGTTTTTATCTGAGACTTCCGGATGAGTTTATTCCTTTCATGCCAACATATTGAAATACCATTTAGCTATCAGCCCTTACATAAAATCTCCCAAAAAATTTAGCTTTGTTATAATTCCTTCAGATAGTTATAGGAATATGACATTGTTGAATCATAAGATCTGGAAGTTTTTTGACTATCCCTACATAGCAACAGCAATAAACACCTACATTCAATGTAACTTTTGTTGTTCCTAATGATAATTCACATTAAAATAAGTTCTTAATATAAGCAATTCTGAAATAAATGCAAAACAAGAGACCATAAAAAAGTTAGCAACAATAAAAGAAAACTTTTGGCAAAATCTAATAATGATGAAAGAAGCCTTGCCTGTGAGCCTCTTCTACCAAGTTGTTTGACTGCAACTTCAACTTTTTGAGATGGATCCTCTGAATTCCTGATCGAACCCCTATAAACACACCCAAACCCACCTTCTCCAATCATAACAGAGCGGCTAAAATTCTTGGTGGCAGATTTCAACTCAGCGATAGTGAACACTTGAAGATTACTGGGTCTCTGAGACATACTAGGAAATGAGGGCCTTCCCATGGATTCTATGCTAATGGCTGATTCATTTCTTGAATTTAATTCAGACTCAATTCTCCCTACTCCATTTTCAGTAAACGTAGAAAACGAGGACTGGACTGAAACTACCGACTTTGGGGTCTTTGGTTCATCTTTCTTGTCCCTAATAGAGAATGGGAAACACTTCATATCTCCCCAGGAAACACCACACATCAATCTCCTACTGCAGATCCAGATGCATAAAGAGAAAGAATCAATGCAACAAATCAATCAAAAGAAGAAAGAAAGCATCTATTCAGCCACAAACAAAGAATGCATAAACAATGAAAGTTGAAAAATGCAGAACAGAAATTGTTCTAGTATAAGAAACCAAAAACAATCTCTAAATATATATTACATTACAAACATTCGTTCAATCAGATTCATTGAGTTCTTAAATTTCTCAGCTTCAAGCAACTTAAATCATATCTATAACAACTAGTGATTACCAGGTGAACAAAGTCTACATTCTTCAATATTTCCTTTAACACAATTCTACTTTTCTCACCAACCCAAGTTCCAGTTACAGCTTCTTGAGTCAAAAAGTTGAGCAAATGCAACCAAACCAAGAAACCCTGTATTTCAGAATCTAAAATTTCTAACTTTCTGCAAACAATCATTACCAAGAAGAAATAAATATGAAACACATGAACTTACCTTTATAAATAAATCTTGTCAGGTGGATTGCAGAAATTTGTTTCCGGGAATAAAAAATTTCCAAATTTGATGAACAAAAGAAAAGCGAAGATGTTAAATAGTAAAGATCTAACCAAACTTCTAAAAGCAATTTATGATCAGAGATAAAAGTCCATACACGGCAGCTGGAATAGCAAGTCAGCTAGTCAACTAGAGCAAAGAGCCCACATTCTCCCATTAATAAATTATTATTATTATGTAATCTAAATCGAAAGATTTTACTATAATTAATTAATATACATTTTATTAGCAAAATCATCGTGAGGTTATCTTAGAGAATAATATAAATTAAATATTTCCATTAATATTCAATTTATCAAATCAAAATTATCTATTTAAGCAAAACTATTTTTAATAAAAATATTACATTAAATTATCTCTTAACTTATTTTAAACCCATCTCATTTGTTTTACATGGTAATTGGGAAAAAGGAAAACTGTAGACAATCCTATTGGATAGGTTTAATTACAAAATCACCATCATTTATAATAATATAAATTATCTTAATTTAAATTATACTTGAAAAAGTATACATCCTAATAACAACGCGGACATTTTATGATCATTTAATTACTTTATTTATTATAATATTCTTATTATAGAAGTCTAAGAGGCCGTCAAATTTATATAAATGAACTTTTATAAACTTCTAAAATATCATTTCGACAGGGAACAATATCCCAATATATATACACGTGTGACGTGCATTGAAATATTTATAATTTTCTTGTAATTATTGCTTTTTAAATTGGGTATATTTATGTTACTATCCAGAGTACAAAAATGATAGCATTACTTAATCTATCTCACATATTATCCATGTAATTTCCCGTAGAGTAATTTAATATGTCATAGAAACCTAAGACTTCGAATGCAAAGTGATATTAATTGAATCACAACTATATCGGGGATTAATTTATAAATATATGCATATATTGACGAAATAGAATCGATTACCTGTTAGAATATTTCTAGTCCATGTCTTCTCAGTTGTCAAATTTTCAAATGACGATAATAACAAATGTTATTATTAGTATTTAAAAGAGAAAATACAATTTTAGCAACATGAATATAGTACAGTTAAAAATAGGGTTAATTAATTTGCCCTATGAGGTTCTTCCAAATTACATGTTTTACTTATAGTTTCAGGAGTCACAATTTCATCCCTATCATTAACAACTGTTACCGACTTCCGTGACAGAAAATGAATTAAAACTAGAAAATGATTGCAATGCCTTTATATTAATTTAAAAACGAATAAAACGAAGAGAGTATTTACTCTACCCCTCAGTTAGAGTTGATAAAAATATTTAACCCTAATCTTTTACTAAATTAATACTTATCTTTAAAAACTTAACAGCTGTGAAATAAATTTTAACAAAAAATGTTAAATAAATTATTTTTGCTACAGTAACATACCGGTTTGAGTCAAGTTTGCCTTAAGCCCAAGCTCAAATTAGGTTTATATTATAACATACAGGTTAGGTAAAATCAGGTCAGACCGACCTAGGCTTGACCTGGCCCACTGTCATCTCTAAGTATGAAAAATGGATGATTGTATCCTATTTTAGGGTTTTGTTTATTTTAATTAATGTCTAAAAATATTATATTATCATTTACCTTTATTATAGTTTATTTTAACGTATGAATGTTAAAAATATATAGGGATTAATTGAGGTTTCTGAAACTATAGGTCAAAAGTGATTCAGAGTAACTTCACTGGGTAAATTTACATTGACCCTAACGAATAATATATTTCACTTTTTTAAGATAAATACTAAAATCGAGGTGTGAAACGGGGCGTGGGGGTCTGGAAATTTGTGGCGAATGAGAAGCAAAAAGGCAAGTCAAGATTAAATGAAAGAGAATCGAGTTGAAAAGTCTTGATTCCTCGGAATTGTGAACGAGTCATGGAACGGAAAGTCAAGATGACCCTTTGAAAATTTCAACCCATTTCACAAGCTTCATCCCATTTGGGTCCCTCTTTATTTTCACAAAATTACATTTACCAATATTCTAAAAAAATAAAAAATAACTGATTCTTATAAATCTTTTAAGAAATAATCAAATCTTTTTTTAACCATATATTTAATTATTGAATAAGGCATCAATTATTAAATTGGATTGTTAAATAACTTAACAATACTAAATAATTGTCTGATATCAATTTTTTTAAAAAATATTATCTTTTTTAAAAAATACCTATATTTTTGTAATTCTTAATATAATTATTTAAAAAGTTAAATAATTTTGAAGATAACAGTGAATGTAGATTTTCCAATTGTATACTAATTTTATATTTTTTAAAATTAAAAATTTTTACTCCTTTTCTTTAAAAGGTAAAATTGACTAAGTCAAATAGGAGGAGAGGTAAAAGTTGTACGGTGAAAAGACCGACTCTTCTCAAAGTTTTTGGTACTCCTGTCAAGAGTCGACTAGGATTTTTGCCGACTAATGAATGCACACTCAAGTTTAAGTCTTTTTTTTTTATTATTTTTTTATTTAAATTTGACCTAAATCCAAATTTAACGCTGTATATCTCTACCACTAGTGATTAATTAATATAATAAGATTAGCGGATGAGTAACATAATTAACTCTTTAATAATGTTAAATTGTTGGACGTAAGTTTCAATGATCTAAAAGTTGAAACGTAAGGTAGACATACAACTTAGAAGCATACGCATATAGGAGTGTTCGTTATTTTCGGTTGGGATGCGCCGCGCCCACACATGCACAATCAAATATTATTGGTAGCTTCTCCTTCAATGTAGCCACCCATTGCTCCCCTCCATTTCTTCATGCCGAAGAGCCAAAAAGTCTTTTTTTTTTTTTTCTCTCACCGTCAACAACAATCTCCATTGTTATTCTGCAACGTTTCGGCATTTCATTAGCATTTTCAAGCACCCTTCTGCTTAATTCTTCGTTTTCTGTCCGCGAGAATTCATAATTGGTGGGACATGAAGTTGTAACAAGAAGGATAGGTGCTGTGATTCGTCCAAATTGGTGTTAAGATTTGAAGCCTGTTGCTGGCAATTGGCAATGCCATGGTCGAGCACCATTTTAGTTTACATCATTCAAGAATTTTGTTACCAAGTTCTTGGATGCTGGTCTTTAAATTTGTGATTTGGAAAGACAAAAGTAATAAAAATGGGTGAAGCCAGGATTAATGTCAATTGGGCGCCTCATAGTCATGCTATATTGTGTCTTGTTTTAGTTTTAAGTTTATTTCCATTTGGGAGGAGTGTGAATGGAGGTGACTACAGTAAGACAGGTAACCCAGCCACGCTTCCTCATGTTACGCAGCGCATTTATAGTCAGCTTTCCAATCTCACAACAGTATTAATCCACGATATTCAGACTCAGCTCGGCTTCTGCATAAAGAATGTGTGCGTAAATCCAGATATTTTGTATGGTTTATTGCTTTGTGTGCTTCATTTTCTTATTTTGACATGGTTTTAGACCCTCAACTGCCTCCTGTAATTTCCAGGAAAGCTGATTGGAATGGCGCATTCAATTTTAAAGGAAATTTGAGTTTTTTGACCAATTGTATCAGGACAACAAAAGGTATACGCGTTATAATGATTCTTGGTCTATGTAAACCAAATTTAACTTTTGTTAGAAAGCTTAAGGAACTAGTGACTCAATCTATGTTTTTAGCTTTCTCATTCACTAGTTGCCTAGTAATTTGATGGCATTTCACAAAAATTTGGTTTCTCCCTTTTTTTTTAGAAAAAAAAAATCCTTCCAGGTAGACACATATTGGTAATTTGAAAAACATCTTTCCTGATGAGGATTATGATTTGACTAACAGAGGATCTCACACAGAGGCTATGTACAGCAGCAGAGATAAAATTCTACTTCAGTAGTTTATACGAAAGCAGGTTGAAGACAACCAGCTTGAAACCCAACAAAAACTGCAATTTGAGCTCATGGATTTCTGGATGTGAACCAGGATGGGGCTGTAGTTCTAACCAACATGTTGAACTCGGAAACTCAAAGAAGATACCTTTGAGGACAAAGGCTTGTCAACGTTGTTGTGAGGGCTTTTTCTGCCCTCACGGTCTCACCTGCATGATTCGTAAGTATAAGATAACCCTGTCATGTTTTACATTTGGAAATCTTAATTAGCTCTTAAATGGTTTGTAATTCTTTTACTTTGTCCATTTGAAATGTTTATGAATTCATTTGATACGTATAGTGAATAATCTAGTTTCAGTTGAATCTCCAACAGAGATAACACAATTTCAGAACAAGAACATAAATGGGATGGCTTTCTCAGTTTCACCTTATTGCCCTCCAAAGATACATGTTTTTACAAGAGAAAAACATGTATTACCAAAAATAACTAGTTACCATCATAATAAATGAATTTCAAAATCATGATGGATACAATATGTTAAATAGCACTATACCACATCAAGAAACACTTGAAATGTCGATTTTGTGCCACAAACAAGGTAATCTTCAGGAAAAGGATTGCTCTTCCATTCGTAGTTTAAGGTACCTGTCATCTGGCACTTAAAAAATTTGTTTGTAGAATGTGCATTATGGAACTAATATTGTACATATCTTCTTTTATGCCAGGGAAGATTGTATGACTTTTTAATAGGATGCATACAACTTGTTGTTACCCAAAACATTAGGATTATGGATTAGCATTTGCAATTCCAGAATCATGTTATAGAAGTTTGAAAAATCCATACAACAGATTCCAAGTCCGTCAGAAAATATTCTTAAACTCTAGATGCAACTATTATTATTATTATTTTTTATTTGGAAGCTGATATGGTGGATTTTATTTTTACAGTGGTATCTAATGCCTTTTATTATTTTCTATATTCATGTAAATGAAGCTTGCCCATTAGGTTCTCACTGTCCACAAGCAAGACTCAATCAAAGAACCGGCATGTGTGACCCGTAAGTTCATGTCCAATTTCTTTCTCTTCCTCTCCTAGGTTCTCATAATTGCTATATTATGCATTAATATGTATCGGACAATAAAATCGGCAGATATACTTACCAAGTTCCTCCTGGAAATTCAAATCATACTTGTGGCGGTGCACATATTTGGTGGGATGTTCAGAGTGGTAGTGACTTTTTCTGCTCCCCAGGATCTTACTGCCCAACTACTACAAGTAAAGTCCCTTGCAGTATTGGGTATTGATTTTTATCCCAAAACTCACTTGTTTCATGCAATCTGCAACTTGTGCAAATCTGCATATTATACTACTTATAAGCTGAACCATTACTAGTTCTGATGATAAATTGAAATTATGTTTTGCTCGATCCATATTGACTAATAATATTTTTCATGCAATGACAGACATTTCTGCAGGATGGGTTCCACTTCTCAAAAACGTAAGTTACATTTATTTTCGCAAGTTAGTGAATTTATCTCAGTATTATAGGTGAGCTAGTCTAAATGATCTATCAAATTTATTAGGAGGAAGAATTCAAAGAATGGAGATTGAAAAGCCTACCGATATCATTTAATATTAGATGGATTATACTTCAACACACTGTACATATTTAGTCTGCACATGCTATAATTCTTTGGGTCAGTTCTTAACTTCTTATAGGAAGTCGATTTAAAGTTAAGATCATATATCATTGAAGTATTTTTTGGATTTGTAAACTTAAAAATAAAAACATGTGAGGTTATAAATCTGTCTATTTTCTCTCCATATCTTGAGTTTTAAAAAATGAACGTGTGACCAAGATAAAGTCAAGTAGAACATATAAATGGTAATTAGATGTGTCACATACTCTATATTTCTTTGGAAAAGCCCGTAACAGCTGAAGTAGTGCATCTCTGTCTTGAAAAGACCTCTATATTTAATTTGTGAGAATGGATGGACATTTGACTAGATTTTATCACTGTTTTTCAGCATGCTTCAACTTGGCTACATGTCATTCAAAAAGTGCAACTCAAAATATCCATGCTTATGGGATCATGCTTATTGTAAGTACTTATGAGTTTAGTCCCTTAAGAGAATACTGTACTGTACTTGATCACATGGCAAGTTGTTTATGCAGCACAGAGAGTATTCTCATTTTGGCTTTCATCTTCTATTTGCTGTCTGATACGCTCCTAAGATTTTCCATCAGAGCATTACATCTGTGATTAGTTTATTTAAAAGTCTTATGCCGCAATAAGTTCATTATTATTTTTTGTTTTACGCATTTTATTTCACAAATTATTCAGACGATAGTAGCGTCTCAACATTTTGACTGAAGAAAAACAAAAGAGTACGCAAAGTTTTCATTAACATGTTGGTGAAATCTCCTAAGTTTTTAATTTAGTATTTTCCCTTGTACGTACAAAAGCTAATAAATTTTACTTGTGCTTTCCGGGCATTCCTTTGTGACTCTATTCAACATAATGACATTCCTTCACTTGCCACTGTAGGCTGGGTTGACTACTCTGCTGCTCATTCTTTATAACTGGTCTGATCAAGTTCTCACTACTCGCGAAAGAAGACTGGCTAAACGAAGAGAAGATGCTGCAAAACATGCTCGAGAAACAGCGCAAGCACGTGAAAGGTGGAGATTTGCAAAAGATGGTGCCATGAAACGTTCAACAGGGTTGGAACAACAGATATCAAGGACATTTACTCGAAAAAAGTCCACAAGGCAACCAGAGCAGCTTAAGGATTTGGGTCAAGCTAAATCTGGATCATCTAATACTTTGTTGCCACCTTTGCCTTCGGGTCCTTCAAACCCATCTAAGCAGTCATCTGCGGCTTCAAAAGCCAAGAAAAATGAAGCTAGCAACCTAACAAAAATGATGCATGCCCTTGAGGATGATCCGAATGGTCATGAAGGTTTTAATGTACACATAGGAGATAAACATATCAGAAAGCAAGCGCCAAAAGGTAAACAACTTCACTCTCACAGCCAAATTTTCAAGTATGCATATGGCCAGCTTGAGAAGGAGAAAAATCAGCGGCAGCAGAGCAACTTGACCTTCTCGGGACTAATTTCAATGGCAACTGATGCTGACATCAAGACCAGGCCTGTGATAGAGGTTGCTTTTAAAGATCTTACACTAACTTTGAGAGGGAAAAACAAACATCTGTTGAGGAGTGTCACTGGGAAAATCATGCCCGGTCGAGTTTCTGCTGTCATGGGCCCTTCCGGATGTGGAAAAACATCATTTCTTTGTGCTGTAGCCGGAAAAACATCTGGGTGCACTGTGAGTGGCGTAGTCCTTGTAAATGGAAAAGATGAACCCCTCCACTCATATAAGAAAATTATTGGTTTCGTCCCACAGGATGACGTAGTGCATGGGAACTTAACCGTGGAGGAGAATCTTCGGTTCAATGCGAGGTGCAGGTAAGCTAATAGCATTCACTATTATTAAGACTTTAGAACAATGTGTTTCAAAGATCATTACGAACCAGGCCATGTACTTAATTACACGTTGGTTTTGTGACTGAGACTTCTTTGATTGCTTCACTTGGTTAGCTTATTGAAACATTCTCCTCTGTTAAGGAAGAGAAACTTGATAGTTTTTGTCGTATTGCTTGCAGTCGGAATCCCTTGATTTTGTTAAAGATCATTCCGATCACTTTAAAGTTGGATTCAACTAGCCTACTTGAATTTTTAACCAAAAAAAAAAAAAAAGATAACCTAACTTATGCTTATTAGGTTGATAAATTCAGTTTTAACTTTTCTTTAGCCTGCCAATTGCCATCTACCTTCCTGGCTTGTGTTTAGTTAAGAATGACACAAGTGTCATCCTGATAATTGTAAATTGTTACTTTGGCTTTTGTGCTTCTCCTCCCTGCTCCAGCAGCCAACAGGTCAGAAATATTTTCATGATTCTGTATCTGATGAAACATATCAGTAGGAGCATGGCGTGTCTTATTTCAAGCCAAGGAGTTAAAACAATCGAAGAGTTAAATTCTTACAGTTAATGTTTTGTCTATTGAAAATATGTTGAAGATCAAATGATTATAATCTGCCTATTTTCACATCTGATCTTTAAATGTTAATTCGTTTTACTGGTTTAGAACATCTGCATGTTTCCATATTAGAACATGCTTTCAAATTATTACTGAAAATGAATTATCTTCATTCCTGCTATCAATCCATTCATAATCTAAATGCTGCATCTAATTACATGTGATAGTTCAGGTTTCTTTTTGTTCAATTCTGACGTTGTTCGCCTTTTGTTGTGGGATTCTGAAAAACTGGAGACTATCTGCTGATATGCCAAAAGCTGATAAGTTTCTAGTTATTGAAAGAGTTATCGAGTCCTTAGGACTACAAGCAGTGAGAGATTCGCTTGTTGGGACAGTGCAAAAGCGGGGAATCTCTGGAGGGCAGAGGAAGCGTGTTAACGTAGGGATAGAAATGGTCATGGAACCTTCACTTTTGATCTTGGATGAGCCCACTACTGGTTTGGACAGTTCATCTTCACAGTTACTTCTTAGAGCACTTAGACGTGAAGCTCTGGAAGGGGTTAACGTGTGCATGGTAGTTCATCAACCAAGGTATGCTTCTCAAGGAAAGAAAATAATGCAACCTTTATTAACGATTCTTTAGCAATTTTTGTTGCTTCAAATTTCTTATATTCTCCATTAAAGAAAACAATTACTTTCTCTTTGTCCAGTTATGCGTTGTTCGGGATGTTTGATGATTTAATACTTCTAGCGAGAGGTGGTCAGACAGTGTATCATGGACCTGTGAAGAAAGTTGAAGAATACTTTGCCGGCCTGGGAATCATAGTACCTGATCGAATCAATCCTCCGGACCACTATATTGACATTCTGGAAGGCATAGTGAACCCAAGTGGGGGTATGAGTCATCAGCAGCTTCCTGTCAGGTGGATGCTACATAATGGGTATCCTGTACCTGCAGATATGCTGCAATATATTGAAGGAGATGCTACCTTCTTGGCTTGTCATTCAGCTGCAGCATATCCTACTGCCGGAGCCACTGAACAATCTTTTGCTGGAGATTTATGGGAGGATGTGAAGTCTCGTGTTGAGCAAAAGCGGGCTCATATACAACACAACTTCTTGATCTCCCATGATTTATCCAATAGAAGAACTCCTGGCGTAGCGCGCCAGTATAGATATTTTCTTGGGAGGTATAAAAAATCTATTGTCTTTTACTATTTTAAAAATTGGAATCCTGCAAAATTTCTTCGTTCAATTTCATCAGACATAAATGGAGGAAAATAATCCCACAGTTTTTAAGAGTCTCCGTAGTACTACTCGAATGATAGAATTGAAGTCATGACAGGTTTACATTATAAGAAGCAATGCAACCTTGTTTACTAGCTACTTTGTAAATTGTATGAGCTCTAAAAGGAATTTAACTAACTTAGTTTGAGCAATGTATCTGCCACTTGAACTGTTTCGTTTAAGATTAAGCTTCATAACTGGAGTTCGATCTGTCTTGGGAGTTCATGAACCTTTAAGTTTGTCACAGTTTATTATATGAATAAAGTGTGTTTCAGGGTTGGTAAGCAGCGATTACGAGATGCCAGGCTACAAGCAGTTGATTATCTGATGCTATTACTAGCAGGAGCCTGCTTGGGAATTCTGGCGAAAGTGGACGATGAAACATTTGGGTCCCTTGGCTATACTTATACTGTCATTGCTGTTTGTAAGTTATAAAATATTAGCTTTCCTACTTTTAATGAGAAAAGAAACTAATGTTTTTTCAGACAATTTTCTTGAGTATTTACATATGTAATCTGATTAGTTGTTGTTGATCATTTCCAGCCCTACTATGCAAAATCTCAGCATTAAGATCATTTTCTATGGACAAGTTGCAGTATAGGAGAGAGAGTGCATCTGGGATCAGCAGCCTAGCTTATTTTCTATCCAAAGATACAGTTGACCATTTTGGTACAATCATAAAGCCTCTGGTTTATCTATCCATGTTCTATTTCTTCAACAATCCTAGATCAACCTTTACGGATAATTACATCGTCTTACTTTGCCTTGTGTATTGTGTGACTGGCATGGCTTATGTGCTTGCGATCTCCCTTGAACCTAGTCCTGCCCAACTGGTAGGTATCTCATTTCCATTTTTTTCTCATTCTGGAGTATGTTCTTCCATCCAACACGCTAATTATTCTTAATTTTTTGTCGCAGTGGTCAGTGCTTCTTCCTGTTGTTTTAACTCTCCTTGCATCCCAGGACAAAGATAGTTTAGTCGCAAAGCATTTAGTAAAATTTTGCTATACAAGGTGGGCTATGGAAGCTTTTGTCATTGTAAATGCCCAAAGGTATACGTCTAGGCCACAAAATTCTCTTCTAATCAGTGCATATGTACCATTTTTTTAAATACAAAATGTTTCCATGCTCAAGATATTGTCGAAAATTCTTTTTAACCATTCCTTGCTTAGCCAGAACTATCATATTAACCTTACCATATGTATCTTCCTTATTTTTCAGGTACTCAGGAGTGTGGCTGATAACTCGTTGCAGTTCATTAATGGAAAGTGGGTATGATCTTGATAACTGGTCTCGTTGCCTGATCTTTCTCATCCTTACAGGCATCTTAAGTCGAATGGTAGCATATTTTGTTTTGGTGACCTTCAAGAAGAATAAGTGATTTAGGGGGTTAAACTTTAACTCATAATTGATCGATGAACATAACGCAAAACTTCAGCTTGTGCTTTTGTCAAGAGATGTGAAATTCTAGGAATTTGATCGCTAACACTTGAAGACCAGTCTTGTATATAATGAGAAAACTAACACACGTCTTTATTGTTGTAAAGAAGAAACAAAAATATGCTTTTCATTGCCTCCTTGTTTCCATTTGTTGTACGCCTCTTACGTCGAATGGTAGCTTTTTTTTGTTTTGGTGACCTTCAAGAAGAATAAGTAATTTAGGATTTTTTGTTAGTTTTAATTCAATGAGATATCTACTGTGATAAAAAAAATTTATGGGGTTCAAGAGTAAATACCAAAAAAAAAAAAAAGGAAGAGTTAAAGTTATCTTTTCTTAATAAGGTTGCAAGGTTTATATTGAATAAAAATTAAAAAAAAAATTCCCAAAATTTTAGGCCCGGCTGCACTATCCTCCGCCCCTGTTTACATCCTTAGGCTTTGTTAATGTGTGAAGATATATTATAATAATAGAATAAAATTTATTATTTAATGAAACTTTAAACAAAAAACTTATCATTTTATAAAATTTTACAAAATTTTGGAACCTAAAAATAAAATTAGAGAAAGTAATTAAATCAAAAGGTGGAATTGAAAAAAAAATAATCTTTTATTTTATTTTATAGCTAAAATCTTTTTGTTCGATCGTCAGGAATCCATTGATTAGATAGCCATAAATAATTTTACGCTCCTCTAAATTTAGTTATTGTCGCAAATCACCGAAGGTAAGTATTAGGGCGTGGAGCCAAGCCTAAGAGGCAAGATACCGTGCAATTGAGTGAGTAACACGTGTAAAAATACACACAGCAAGCAGAGTGAAAAACGTTTCGTCGGGAGGAAAGACCCCATTATGCAAAGCACGAAGTCGGCGTTCCGAAACGCCGCTTTATTAACACTTTGTCGCTCCAATTCCCTTTCCACAAACCCTCCTCTTCCTCTCCTCCCCTTCTTTTCTTCTTCTGTGCTACCTTCTTCCTTCTTTACTCGCACCAAATCAGAAACGTCTCGCCTTCTCACTCCTCTGCGCTACTCCGCAATGACGGGCGGCGACCGCGGTGAAACTAAATCGCCGACTTCTCTCGAGAAACAGTTTGAGGACTTCCGTGTCCAGCTGGAGGAAGCTGGAAGCTTGCGCGAGCGAATACGAAGCGTGGTGATGGAGATCGAGTCCACCACTAGGCTCATGCAAGCGAGCCTCCTTCTCGTTCACCAGTCTCGTCCACTTTCTGGTAACCAAATCTGCATTTGGAACTGCTTTCTTAGAATTTTTTTTTTCAGTGAACCTTTGGAAACAATTGCCACCGTAAAATGCTTTAAAAGCACTGACAAAGTAGAGTTTTGTATAGCCTGCAAAGCGCTTCACTCTTGTTTTTTTCTTTCTTGTTGGTTTAATTTGAGGATTGAGGGAAATGAATTGAAGAGCAAATGGTAAAAAGCTAATGTTGAATTGTATGTTTGGATTGAGCTTATGTTAATTTGACGAAATGAATTAAGAATTCTTATTAGGAGTGATATAATTTAGTTTTGGTTGTGTTGTGGTGTAGAGGTCTTAGAGAAGCCTAAGGCTCAAGTTGATATGCTGAAGGAGATTTACAATCGCCTAGCTCAAGTGCTACGTGAATGCCCTGGGGACTACTACAGGTGAGCATGGTTTCTTAGAAAGTTAGTTTATATGGTCTGCTGAGTGTTAATACGTGGTAGTGATTATTTGACCCTTTGATATGTTTATACTTAGGTATCATGGTGATTGGAGGAGTGAAACGCAGAATGTGGTTTCCCTGCTCGCTTTTATGCATTGGCTTGAGACTGGAACTCTTCTTATGCACAAGGAAGCTGAGCAAAAACTTGGGTGTATGTGCTTTTTATTGTTATTGTTATTATTCTTAGGAGATAACTACTTGTACATATGATATTTATGAGTTTGAATGAGGATTTTTTATCTATAAGTAAGTTGTTCTGGCGAATTTTATCTTATTACGTGTCAACTTTTGATTTTTGTAGAACTGATTGGTTCTTCTTGCTCTGTTTTTCCTAAACCATAGTATTTATTGGATATTATAAATTGAAAAGAGAACATAAGACGGAACTTTGCCTTGCAATCAATTATGTTTAGATGAGACTTCAAACTTCTAGCCAAAATTAATGTTACCTTTGTTTCAGTGTCACAAATAACTTGGGAACATGTGAACGTATTCAAACCAATTTGTTAACGCAAATCATACATGCTTTTGTCCAACACTGAGTCTTAATCTGTGTGAGACTGGAAAAAGAGATTGAGCTATATTCTGGATTGGCTGTGAATCCTCAATCATAATTGATGTTTCTGTTGAAAACTGAAGTTAGATGAAGGATTTAGGAGGTCATCAATGGCTTAATTTTGAGACTTTTCATATATTTTTCCTGTTCTGCCAAGACAGGAGCTGAAGTGTGCCTTCAATTGTATTATATTTCGATTGGAAACATTGCTACACTTAAATCATTCAATTTTTGCTTAGTGACACTTGTTGGTTGGAGATATTTACATAATTTGGGTAGTATATGACTCCTAAAGCATGAGAATGAGAGGAGATTTTGTTACAGTGGGGGAAAAAAAAGTCAATCAGATTATGGCTACTTAAAATTTCTGCTCTGATTATTTCGAGTTAAAGTATATGTTCTCAACCATAAAGCTAATTTTATTTGGTTGTCAACAATGCAGTGAATGATGCTGAATTTGCTTTGGACATTGAGGACTACCTTATTGGTGAGTGCTCTGATTGATGTCTTTTGTATGTGCTTCTAGAGTTTGCCTCTGTTTAATAACTTTCTGATGATGATAAGTTCTTTTGGAAATAAAACTTATTTGATCATTAACTCTGATTTCCAATCTAAATGTCTTTATGGTGATGGTGATGGTGATGGCACTTCTGTCCTTGTTCTTGTGTTTGTAATGCAAGGATGTTGTTGTTAGTTGTAGTTGTGGTTTCTCTCTCTGTCTCTCTCTTAGAGGACTTACTGATGGAGATACATTTTATATTTTGCAGGTCTTTGTTTCCTGTCCAATGAGATGGTAAGAACTATTCTTTCAAATTTTCACTGGCATGTTCTAGGTTTCTAGCCAACTTGCTCTAAGGGCTTGGCATTAGTCCTGTATTATTTAACATAAAGTTTTAATGTAGAGGTTTGAGGGCACTACTGAAACTTGGAGAATTCTGGTAACTTTAAATGAAACTTTTCTGAAAATAAGATAACTTATTGAATGCTTACTCAGAACTTATGATACCATTAATGACAGTGTTCTCTAAAATTTAGCAAATTGCTCATAGATTGGTGGTTATTTGGTGTCACGTCAACTTAATTGATAAATCAACTAGAATGGTTCATTTTGAGTCTAATGTGGTTTTGCAGCCAAGGTATGTGGTGAACCAAGTGCTTGCTGGGAACTATGATTGCCCTAGGAAGGTGTTGAAATTCTTGACAGACCTGCATGTAGCATTTCGTATGCTTAATCTCCGAAATGATTTTCTGCGCAAGAAGTTTGACAGTAAGCTTTACTGGGCCCTTCTGATATCTCCAGTCTTTAAATAACAATATAACTTCATTCTTTGAGTTATGAAATTCTTGATTAAATGCCTGCAGGTCTGAAGTATGACCTAAAAAGAGTTGAAGAAGTTTATTACGACATGAAGATCCGACGCTTGGCCAATGGGGATCCAACTGAAGATCAGGCAAAGCAGGAACAATCATAGATTATAAATATATTTGTACTACTAATCAAACCCCTGATAAATTTTCAAGTCTTGAATATTGCTGGTTGGAGAAAGCCAGAATTTTGTGTTAAGAAATCGAAAGAATGAAATTAATCTAGATGCAAGGGAGTATTTCATAATGTTTTGGAACTTTCTGTTTTCCTGCTCGTTTATTTCGTTTTCAGTGAGAATTTGCAATATGAAACTGAAAAGTGTATAATTCTATTAGAAAAAGATAAGATAGTCAATGTCTGACCTAACTACTATATGCCAAGCACTCAATTTGGTTGAAAAACGTTAGAAGTTCAAAGAGTTGAAAAGTAAGATCTGATTTATCAAGTTTTGCGGGAAGTCAAGGAAATTTGTATTGACCGGAGTTTTGCTCCTGCGTCAGACCGGGGCTGGAAAATTTTAGCCCTAAACTTTTGTTTCAAAGTGTACACTTTGAAAATGCAAAGCTCTCGGGCAAACAATAGAATGAATCCAAATCATCGTGCTGGCTTGCACTAAAATGGCAATTGACGATAAGCATAAATGGAAGCTACTCAGCTACCCATTAGTCGATTTCACTGTCTTCCTAAGTTCTAATAATTCATCAATTGTGTGACAAGATTTGGTGTTTGGATTCTAATTTAATGGCGTGATTCATAAATTTGAAGAGGCTATCCCATCAACCAAAACAAGTTGTCAGTCCCTGCCACCATCACTTTTTGCGGCCACTGTCACTGCCACCACTTCTCTCAGGCCTACCTGGATTTTCGATGTCTTTACCTTTTTTTCATCAGCCAAGCATCCGATGATTTTGACTTGAGAGCTTAATTTGGAAACAATTAAAATAATAATAAAAATCTATTTAGCATTTTTTAACTTTACACATAAAATAATTTTATCGGATTCATTTCTTTTAAAGATTTTATAATGTTTTATGAGGACTTAAAAGAATTAGGTGCCGTAAGAGAGAAAAGTCACTCTATATTGAATTGTATGTCTCAAAGTGTTCAGAAAGAATATAGTTTCAATTTCAAAATTCTTTTTTCATCTACCTACTATATCTTTTTTTATTTCACATTGATATGGAAAATGATTGGTGGGATATATAATATAGGATTGTGATATTACTTCGAAAATATCATCTAAAATGATACACATTAAATAGTTTTTTAACCTTAAAAATGTGTTTTAATTTTATTTTGGAAAATATTTTTATTTGGTTTTTCGAAAACCATTTTAAATGCCTTAAAAACGTCTTTCACATGGCACATTTTTTTTTTAATAATTTTTATTAGTAAAAGGCAATCAATTATGATCTGCTGTGGTGTATGTATTTAAATCAATTGTACTATTTTGAAATTGAATTAGTTACTACTTCTATCATTAATTAAAACTATAATGATAATATAATTTTAATCAATGTTAAGAAAAGTTTGGAATGATATTGATTAAAAGTTAAATAATTAAATTTATGTAGATTCTTAACTCAAAAGAAATGTGTTTAATTTAAAAACAAAAAACAAAATTTTGCTCCCAATAAAATTAGTTTAAATCTTAATTAATTACTGTGTATAGTTCACAAAAATAAGGCTTAGGTGGGACTGTGTGGCTCCCCTTGTTTGGTTATGATAAAAGTTAGTGATTACCAATAAAATTTTCTATGCAATGAATATATTACATTATTTATATAATTTATCTAAAAAAATAAAATTATCCAACATGTAAATAAGAAAAGAAATGTAGCAATAAACCAAATTGAAGGGTATAGTTCAAGTTTTGACTTGTGTGTAAAATTTTTTGATGTTATGATCAGTTGCTAATGCTGAACATTCTCAATGTGACAATATGTTGAATCTCATATACTATTATTCAATATTATCCGATATTATCTCACAGTATTTGTTAAGAGTCAAAATGATGTTTGATAATGTCTTATGGATAATTTTTCATAGATTATTATGTCTAAATTAAAAAAAAAAAGTGAAACAATTTTTAATGGTGTTTATTAATTTGACTTATTTTTATAAGCGTCCCCGTAAATAACATGATACACATTACCCTTCTCCTACCTAATTATTTTTTAAAAATATTTATATGAAAAAAAAAATAGTAAGAAAAGGCAAAAATGAGAAATTGGAGAATCCAAACAAGGTGTTATCCATACATCCACCGTAAGTCGTAACGCCCGTCAACGTTGCCAACGTGGGCGGCCACACACTGAAACAGTAATTTTTTAATAAATATACTCCACCTGTCTTATACAAACACCGGACTCCAACCGCACATTATATTACCAAACGTAAATTAAAAAAAAAAAAAAATCAAAAAAAAAAAAATCATTTCGATTCCGTCTCAATCATAACTCAAGAACCACCCACAAACGCAACCCAACCCAACCCCGTTTTGGTCCTTTTCCCTGTCTCGCTTTTTCTCTTTGTTTGGCGGTTTTAAGCGCCTCGGTTTCTAACATTCCCCGAATTTCTCTCTCACTCTCTCTCTCTCTCTCTCTCTCACTCACTGCCTGTCTCTCTCTCGCTCTCGCTTTCTCTGAGGTGAGATCTTTTTTTATATCTTTGTTTAATCCACTTTTAGATCCTTATTTTTGTTTGTTTGTTTGTTTATTTACTATTTTGGAATTTGTTAGTCTCAGGTTTGATAGATCGGAGAATCTTAGCTCAGGTTGCTATTCGTTTTTTTTTCCCTAACTGAGGTAAACTTTTTTTTTTTTGATTTTCGTTTGTGAAGTTTCTGTTTGGTTGAGTAGAAAATGATGGAAAATGAAAGAAAGTAGGAATCTCTGTGTACTTTATTTATTTGGTTTTTTTTTTTGTCTGTGCTATTTTGTTTCTTAGAGTGGATAAGCTTCAGTGCTTCACTCAGCTTAGCCGTTCTTTTAGCTTAATTTAAAAAAATAATAATAATTCAAGTAAGGTAACAGCTGTGTCAGGCCCACTTTATTTATTTATTTAGTTTTTAATTTTTGTCTTTGTAACTATTTTATGTTAATTAATATTTATTTTACGTATTCGTCTACGTTTTCTCTTACGGGAAAGAGAAACGGAAAGTTTGCAGCTCATTCCTTTATGTGGAGTTCTTCGGATGATGTTTGGACTTGAGACGTTGTAGATTATTGCGTTGAATTTTGTCGTCATAATTGTTGGTCCAGTTTTGTGCTTTCCTTTCACCTCATGCATTTCGTGGTCTGTTGGTAGTTTTAATAGTGTGCCAGCGGGTTCACTTAGGGCCTGTTTGGATGTTCATTTCACTATGATTTGTTTGTTCTCGAGTTAGTAAACCATGAATGTGAATTCATGTTTATCTCTATGTTGGAAGAAATGTGAATGTTACTGCACTGACAAAAATTTTGTTAAAAGTTTAACAAGGTATAGAAACTTGATGAATAGAATAGTTACGGCAGAATTTTACTGAAATATGGGGAGGAAAGTAAATTGTAGGTTGAATGACTGAGGCAGAATATGGTCATAGTTAAGGTCATTTTTGAACTGCTAATTTTTTATGGTTGCATATGCATTTTTATGATCCATGGATGATAAAATTTTCAATTTGACTTTTCGTTCTATTGTAGGGAACATGAACAAGTTGCTGATCTTCTGGAAACATGAGTATGGGTTAGGAGCATAGCACGAAATGGATAAAGGATCACATCTGGATAAGAAGTTTGCTGATATGAAAAGTCAAAGGGTAAGAATATTTCTTTCTTGCAGATTGTTTTCCACTATGAAACTATCAGTCACTCATATGTTTTGAATTATATTATGCTTTAGCCATAAGTTTTCATGAACAGTACCATATGTTGTTCTAGGGGATACATATAACCTGTTTCTTTTTTCAAATAAATTTTTTCTATTAAAAATCCAGAATTGTGTAAAATTGTTGAAGTTGAACCACTCTGCCGAAGTTACCTGGATTTGAAAATTTAAATATACTATACTCTATTCTGCTAGGGGAAGGACAATTTTTCTGAGTTACAAAGAATAAGCTGTTCATGTATGTCTGTACTTGGGAACAGAAGCTTACTTGCCTCAATATATGTTCTGTCATTTCATGTACGGTTTGTGTTATTATCTATTATGAATCTCAAAGGGCACCATGTCCACATCAATTGTCTTCTTAAACTTATGGTAAATGCATGGGATATTAGATATATGAATTAATAGGGTTTCTCTTAACTGCTTGTTTTTGGGAGTGTTCCTCAATTGTTTACCTTAGTGGAGTTGCATTCTCTTAATTTTTTTGCTTTAGGGAGTCGTAGTAAAGGTACCATTATTTGCTATAAATAGGTTAGAAATTCATCACTCATTCACAAGCCGTTTGGTGACAATTTTATTAGATTAATTCTCTTCGAGTTATTCTTTGCTGTGGATTTGACACATTGTGCCCATGGATTTGAATTGGAGGTTGAATGGAGTTTTTTAACTCATTCACAAACTCTTTTTTACCTTTTCTAAACATTTGAAATATCAAAAATACCCATATGTAATTTTAAAAATTCTACTTTATCCTTTCCTTATAATAAAACCATGTTTGATAATTTGTTACCAGAAAACACTTCTACATTTGTGCAACTAAATGACTAACAACTTTTTAATAGAAAATGTTATGTTTACAGGCTTTTCTATAAGCTTTAATTGAAGAAGTGGTATCAAGTGGACCCTTACTAACTTTTAAGTTTATGTAGGTCGTCCATGCTGCATAATATGACTGTGACTTGATTTTGTCTTCTGTCATTGTTACAGTTTGTTATATTAGTATAACCTGTTTTCCTTCATTGCTGACCATTTATTACTTTGGAGCATATGAAATCTGTTATATTTTCCTTCTGGATATTGAACAAAATAATTTGTTCAAGGCAGTGCATATGAATTGGTTTTTCATTTTTCATAGTCTTCTAATTTACTTTGCAATTTTCCCTTGACTTACCAATTCATTCAATGTTCTTTGAATTAATTGTGAACTGTGATTGTTTTAGTTAAAAAATCTTTATGTTTACTTTGCAATTTTCCCTTGACTTACCAATTATTCCTGAATGTTCTTAAAGTTTCTGATATTTTTCTTCTTCTTTTTGGTATTTCCTTTTCTTATGTAAAGGTAGATGAATCTTTTGTTCCCAAATTAGAAGACGAAGCTGCAGAAGTTGCTAATTTACTTGCTGAACCTAAAAGTGATCATGTTTCAGTTGACGGTGTCTTACATTTTGGTCAGGAGAATTCAGGGAAATGCTTGGAAATGGAGGCCTTTTCTTTTGGATTTGAGTATGGCTTTACAACAAATTATGGTAATACTCAAAACCATTTATTACCTTTTTATTGAATATATCATTTTTAAATGAATATAATAGTTGGGTACTTCTCTTTTTTGTTTTTTGCTTTATTTATTTCTTTTTACATAACCCAGAAAACACCTTGGCATGGGTATCTAGTTCAATAGGGAGATCTATTGCTGGACCTTTTAATCTTTAGGTTCTAGGAACCCCTGACCTTTAAAGCCCTATAAGCTTGTTGGATATAATAACTGAGGTAGGTGCCCTCATGTGGATTTGATTCTACCTTTTGATTGGAACCAAGGTTCAATATCATTTCACCTGCTCTTACGGTTATCAAATATTCCAATGTTTGACTTATGCATTTATGGGACATGTCTATCCAAAGTGACATCATTCTGACTATATAAGTGAGTCTTAATAATAGATATTGCTTGATTATTATTATGTTGACTAAATAAGTGAGGCATAATACTAAATGTTGGTTGATTAATTATTATGTTGAACATAAATTTGATGAATTGGGGTCTGTGTATGATCCTAATGTTCTATATTTATTTTTCTTATCTGTAATACTGGTTTATGTTTGTGATCCTTGATAAGGTGGGCTGGATTCTTATAATACTCAAGGAGAAGACGATTTAAAGCTTGAAGTATGTATCTCCTTTTAAGTTTTATTGTCATGCCTAAGTTACTGTTATTGATTCTATATTATTTTTTTAAAAGTTAATATTCTTTCCATCTCTCTTTGCGGAGTTTCTTTCTCCTCTTCCTTGCTGATTGATTTAAACTTACCATCCTTTCATAATATTAATCAATTTTGTCTGGTTGGCATTGCACATTTAATTTTTGCCACTGCCATATTCTGCTTCTCACTTCAGGGTTGATAGCATTATCTGTAGAATGCTCTTTTTTATTTTTATGTGGTTCTTATCTGATCAGATATTGATCTAGTAGGTTCTTGATGGATTGCTGGATGATGTGGATGAGGTGGACGATATTCATGCTGCACATGATCTGGCTAGTGCATGTGAAGATTTTCTTTTGGGTAAACTTTATTTTCTTTTGTGGTTATCAGTTATAATACTTTAACATAATACACCTAATGCTAATTTTCCTTTCTTTATTATTATTATTTTATTTTCTGTATTTTGTGACAGATATTGAATTCGCTGGAAAAGTATCTGAATTGGGTTGTGGTCCAATTGAAGGATTGAATTTACGTAACTCAAGTTCAGAAAGTCATTCACCAGGTCTAAGTGGAAGTAGTAATGTGGCCACTGGGATATCCGAATCATCAACTGTAACCATTCCAGAATCTGAATGCAAGAATGATTCACTTGCCAAGATGGTCACCTGTGAGTTACATAGCACCTTTAAGAGCAAATGTGGTTGTGAAGTTCCAGCTGAGGATGAGTGTCCTAGTTCATGTGATGTGGATAAAGTTAATGAGATGGATGATGATGACAATCTTTTACTAAGCAGTATATTGTCTAAGTGTAAGAAGAGGGCAAAGAGCTCTGTTCTAGGAAACAAAGTTAAGAGATTGCGTAAACCTACTCGGAGGTACATTGAAGAATTTTCAGATCTGAAGTCGGCACAACTTGTGGAAGGACAAAAAGCTTCCACTGCTTCATTGAAGGATAAACATCTTAAGGTCAAATCTCATAATGAACTTTCCACTGAAAGTAGTTGTCAACCACCATCTGGATCATGGTTACATGGAAGACGTTTAAAGAAACATGTGTCTATATCGGTATGGAATGTTCTCATCCACTTGATGAGTATTTATGGTTAACTTTTTGCATATTTCTCCACTCTGCATCCTATGATATGTGCCCGCCTGTGCATGCGTCCATAGATTAATTAAGCTGAAACATTTCTATTCATCTGTCTAGTTCTCACAGAAGGTGGCTGGATATAGGCTACAGTTGCTTTAGTAATCTTCTGTACATATGCAGCGTGTCCATAGTATATTTTGCAGCCTTCTGGAATGATTTCTTACTTTCCCCAGCATGTTGGCACTGTTCTTGGTGCTCTCTTTAAGTTCTACTGCATGAGTTATTATCCAGAATCGTGAAGCTGAAATGTCTTTTTTGCTTTGTGTATGAATCTATCTGTTGTGATTGCATGAGAAAAGCAGATTTCTAAATTATGACAAGAAGGTAATAAAGAATGAAGAATTAATTGACATCTGAATTTTAATTAAAAAATCCTTTTACCATGATCTTCCAATTATTTGAATTTTCTTGCTTTTGCTCTCCAGGAGTTTGAATCTGATGATGACTTTTTTGCTTCTGAGTCTGATGATGACCGTTTGAGAAAGAAAAAACCTAGAGTGGATGTTGACCGGAGAAAGCATCAAAGGATGTGGACTCCTTCTGAGGTCGTGAAGCTGATTGATGGTATAGCTCAGTATGGAGTTGGAAAATGGACGGACATAAAGAGGCTCCTGTTTTCATCATCTGCTCACCGCACGCCTATAGATTTGAGGGTACTTTCATTTGCTGTTATCTGATTGAACAGTTCCTCATATTTTCAAGGTTAAAAGCTTACTACTGGCCAATTTCACAGGACAAATGGCGAAATCTTCTAAGAGCTAGCTCCGCACAGAAGAAAAACAAGAGAGAGGTAAGACTTCTACATATCTTCCAGTTTCCAGTTTGGCTTCTGCTTATCAGTGGATATAGGTTCAACTTATTTAATAATTTATTTCTCATAATTCTTCTTGATCTTTTAGATTATTAAGAGTCAGTGTTGCTATTTTSAAAATGCATGGAGTGCCTGTATTTGCAGTCTCGTGAAGTAGGAATTTCTGGTCCAATAATGCATGAGAATTTTGTATTTGCACTTTTTATGAGTTCGACTTTGACTGTTCTTAAAATGTGCCTGATATGTCAGCCTGACAAAGGCTAATCTATATTTTGTTCTTACTCCACTAGAAGTCTCTGAGATACCATTTGGTTCATTGTTTTGGTTTTTGGATGTCATAAAATGAGTATAAATGTCAAACAGGCTGTGTGTGAGGACTGAGGATACATCCTATGCTGTGAATAAGCTAGAATAAAATTGGTTTCCAAAAATTATTCAACCTTCCTGGTTCCTAAGATTAATGGGTTAAACGAGTTAATAAATATTGAAAATTGACATGCACCTTTACCTGACATGTGTGTAGGTCCATTTCATTTTGCACCTTCTATGGTTTTGTGTGTGTAGACCTGCTTGAAAATAATTATCATAGTTGAGACATCATATTATCAATAGTTTGTTTGTCATGTGTACAAAGTCTTGTCTTGTGACTGTCACACGTACTGAACTCTTGATCTGTTGCATGTTTAAATGGATATCTATAATTCACATGTGATATACCAATTAGCCTTTTTTGTAGAGACAGCCAGGATGATACATGGCAGCATAGTCCTAGTGATAGTGTCTGTGTTGACATAGTGTAATGCTCGATTAGAGTATTTATCTATATATTTGATGTTAGTTTATAACAGGGATAATATCATAATTACGTTTAGGGTTTGACTAATATCAGATGGAACCTAAGTTTACCATTTTAATCAGCAACGCCCCTAATGTTACCAAAATCCATTATCTGTTAGTTTTAATCCTAACATAAGTAGAAAAAGATTAGTTTACCCTTATACTATATAATTCATAAAATAAAGAAGCAAAATTGTAATTTTAAATTAAAATAGTGGTCTATTTTCCAAATTCAAAGTCCAAAACCCTAATACCCAAATCTATTAGAAACTTAATTCCCTAACCAATTGAAAACCAAATGTTAAATCTTAATTAATGGATTCAGTTTGTGTGGTTTTCTGGTTTGTGAGGTTGTGCTTGGTGGCTGTGTGGTGGTTGTTGTTTGCCTGTGGCTGTGTGTGCAATGCTTGCGCTTGTGGTGGTGTGCGGTGCTTTTGCTGGCTAAGTGGTGGGGCTGTGCTTTTTCTGGTTTTGTGTGTGGTGGTGCTGTTAAGTGTGCTATTGACTTGGTGGTGGTGCTTTGAGATGAGTTGTGTCTCTGATTTGGTGGTTGGTCATTGCTAGCCATGGCTCGCAAAAAGCCAGCACCTCGCGAAACCAGTTCACAGCTCGCTGTGATCTGGCCATGTCAAGCCAGATCGTGGTTCGTTTTTTCGCAAGCTGCAAGCTGGCCTTGTGAAGCCAGATCACTGTTTCACGAGGCCAGGTCACGGCCAAATGTTGGCCATGACCTAACCTACACAAGCCATGGCTGATGGCCACCATATCAGTGACTGGCTTGCTGGTCTTTATGGTGGGGGTGTTGGTGGTTGGATTATAATTTTTCAATTTCAATTTTAATTTTTTAGTTTAGGGATTCTGTTGGCTGTGGTTGGTATTTTGGGGTGGGGTCAGGTTCAATGGGTGTTTTGCCGGGTGGTGGCAGCTGTGTGGCTGTTTTTTTTGGACGGGTGGTGGTGGCGGCTGTGTGGCAATGTCAAGATGGGTTTCTGGAGTGGTTTTCTAATTTTTCATTTGATTTTGACTAATAAATTTTGGGATTTTGCATTGGTTTGGTATGAAATCCTGTATTACCCTGTCCATTAGTCTAATTTTTAACCTGAAACGTTAGCTTATCGAAAATTGACGATGTCAAGATGGTGTTATTCAAATATATTATCTCGTTTATAACATCATGGACTCTGCATTGGTTGACAAAATGTATTGTGATAATAATAAAGTTAAAATAGCTGAAACAGGTTGAAGAAAAGCACGCCTTGCGTACTTTACCAAAGCCTGTGTTATGCCGAATTCGTGAACTGGCCACCATTCATCCGTATCCGAGAGTGCGCAACTCCAAGATCTCAGGCAATACCAATGTTGCCCCATCCAAACTTCCTGCCAAAACTAGAGGTGCTCCATTTAGCTCCCATGGAAAAAATGTACGTAGGAAGAAGCATAATACATGAACGGTATTAGTCTCGGTTGCCATAAATCAGTCAGGAATTTTACAAAATTTAGTTGTAAAGAAACTGTTGTTTTATTACCGTCTTCTTTTTGTGATTTGCACATACACATGTTCTCATATGTGTCCTTTAGATAAATCAGATAATAGAATCTGGTGATGTTGCACAAGTGAGTCTAAATTATTAATTGTAACAGCCAGGAATATGGCCAACTAATGTTCAAAGGAGAGTAGGTTTTTCATGGACACTATTCGCATTTTTCCTGGTAGCTTATGCCTTTATTTGTTTTTAGAACTGTCAGAGTAGCATAGCTTTATAAAAAGTCAATAGGAGAACAAATGCCAACGTTGAAGCGCTCTTTGGGTTGGGGGCTTGAGGTAAGGGTTATTGGATGCTACTCCAATGTGTTTGGTTTCACGATTCTTAATGATAATCTGTTTTACATATGTAGCGTCCTTATTCCTTTAGTTTTTCATACTTAAAAAGAGCTGGGTGTAGATGACTTCGTATAAGCTCGAGAGAGAGATTAGGAAGAGATAAAAGATACGAGAATGAGAACTGAGAGAGGAGTGCAATAATGCAGCTGGAAAAACGTTTCATGTTGCCTGGCTTTTGGAAGTAAAATTTGAATGCCATTCCTCAAAAGCTTTATTATCATATTTTGAATTGGTTAACTTAAAATAACTATTTTTATAAATATTTCAGTTAAAGTTACTTTTCTCGTCTCCTGAAACTAAAGAATTACATTCCAATTAAATTTTCAAACATGTAAGTTGCGTTACTTTTGTTGCTTATTTTCTTCTTCTTAATATCCATTTCTCTCTGTTGTTCGTGTATGTGGCGGTGAAGTCTGAAATATGTATATGCTGCGGTACTGACACCCCAATAAATTTCATACTTAAACTCTCTGCCTATAGCTCTCTCTTCTTATAACGATGAATCCATGAAAAAATGATTAAACGGATGAGATTACAAACATATGACATATGATAATGAATGTAATGTTCAAGATAAAAAATTAGGAATTTACAATATATTCTTTTAACTTGTTAGATAAGGCCCTTCACTTGGTCTTTCAGATTAATCTTTGAAGATAAAGAGTACTTCATACCTTTCTTTTGTTGTTGGGTAATCTCCCTATCCTATTTACTTCTTTGTTTTTGCGGTTTTCACGCAATACAATATGTGAATCAGCTTGAAGCAACAGCTTACATGAAGAGTTTTAGGTGAATTTAATGATTTTTGCCATTCATATTTTAATCTTATAAATTATTCTTTTATTCTAGATACAATCAATCATGATACGAATTTTACGGACGAATAAAA
The DNA here is from genome assembly GCA_026225775.1 of Bursera palmeri. Lineage (NCBI taxonomy): Eukaryota > Viridiplantae > Streptophyta > Magnoliopsida > Sapindales > Burseraceae > Bursera > Bursera palmeri. The sequence continues at coordinate 14,039 of JANKKB010030043.1, read as the reverse complement.
AAAATTAAGAAAAGTATACATCATATTTTATAATTTTTGCTAGTTAAAGACAACATATTACTTTTCTACTATCAATACGATTTTTCTGTAGAATCATTACTTGTACAACCAAGTTGCAGGGTAAGATTCTCCAGTAAGTATACTGAACACCAAAATTACCACAAGAAGTTTCTCTACTAGTAATAACATGACTAAAAAGATGAACTCACCGATGCTTCCTTACTAGCCATTACACTGAGCACAGCAGGAAGAGCCTCATGTCACACACCCAGATCAAACTACGTCATAAATTTACATACATAGATCAATCATGATCATGATTTTGATACCCATATCATGCATATATATATATCACAATCACAACTCCCATATCCATGCCAAGCATGCATATGTGTATGTATATATATATAGAGAGAGCTAAGAATACTAATCACCAATTACCCAGTTCCATCATCACCGTCGTCACCAGTATCTCCCGAGCTGCCACCCTTGTCATTGTAGTATTGTCTAGGTATGTTATGGTGGTTGTCAATGGTTTTGGTCTTTTCTGGGTACTCAACTTCATAATTCTCTTTTGCTTCCACTGCTTTTCCCTTCTCAACATCGTGATGATGGTCTCGCTGCTCTTGTCCATAAATTCCACCAAGAGCAACTCTTCTTGGCACTGCCAGGCAAGAGGAGAGCACCATCATCACAACCAGAAACAATACTACTGCAAGCTTCATTTTTACATGGCAATTCTTCACGCTCTCTCAACAAACATATATATGCATATATGTAGAGCTAATGATTATAGGATCTCCACCGAAATGAGACAAGATTGAGTGGGTATCCTATAACTTCAACTTAATATGATACTTTTAACGCCACTTTGATAATGGTTGAGAGAAATGGTTTTGCCATGGGTTAGCAGCCTTAATAGGGAAGTTGCGCATTTTGAGTGGATATATATATATAATTAGTTTATTTAAAAGTCAACGAACCTTCATGGGATTTTCCTGTTTGATTGCTTTTATGACGTAAAATTTGTTTCTTGTCAACCTAATATATCTTGAGGCTATTTAATTAGGGTCTATGTGGGAGTTTTGATCTACATTTAACATAGGTGGAAGCATTAATTTGTCTAGTCCGTGCCCACGGAAAGAAACTCTTATTATAGAAATTAAAAAACAATTGTTATAGCATCGTAGAGATGACAAAATGTTTAATTGGGATAGATTTTACCTCAAACTATTTTAAATCCGTTAAACATCATTTCATTTCATCTTAATTTATCTTTTGATATTTAAAAAATAGATAGAATAAAATGAATTTATTAATACGATAAGTTACCCTTTATTAATTTTTTAATGCAAGTCATTTGGTTAACCCATTGAAGCTATAAGGTGAAACCTATGGGCACACAACCCAGAAAATTTTTTGCCATCTCCTATAGCTAGTAGTGCTGGTGAAAAGGTTGTGTGTGGAAACTGTAAGCCATGGCAATTATTTCCACCACTTTCTTTCTTTGTAGCCTTGTAGGTAGCTTGACACCAAAGACAGCAGTGACAAGAACAAAATTCTCTCAGGTCCCAGCCCCCATCAAATGGTTTGTGGAGGCCAATCCATGAGTGACATGTTTCTTCGGCCACTTAAATATAAAAACCCAGCCCACTAACAATACAGTCACTTTCTTGGGGCCATGTCTCCTATAAAAATCTTCTCCCTCTATTTAACACTCAAACAGTTAAAACCTAACTAAAGTGGTTGTTACTTGTGTGCACTAACTATTCGGTGCAATTGCAACCAATACAACAACATAGAAAACGATTTTGCTGTAAATCCTAGGCTTCGATGTGCAAGGGCTTTCATTAGATTTTAAAAGTAAAGAAAGGTAAAACAAAAATAAAGGGTAACTAAAATATCTAGCTAATTTTAAAGTTACATATTTTGAATCTAACATGCGATGTAAAAGTGCCCTATATTGCATGTGTCAAGTTCCCTTGGTCCCACCATAAGTAGGGCCAAAGTTCCCTTATTAGAAGATGGAGAAAAATATGTAAAAGAAAAAATGATTTATGTGTAGTACATAAATAATGTTCTTCTATGTTTGTAGCTTATATAATTCTCTAATTCACAACAAAATATACTACAAAATTTCTATGTGAAAATATTAGGGAGAACCACATGGACGCAAAACTACACTATGGTTTCTAAAATAGTCCAAAGCATAAAACCCAATTGGGCCTTCAAACCAGAAACCAAATCATGGTTTACAATCAAACTTGGTTCTAATAACCCAGAAAGATTAGTCACCTTTTTGGACAACAAGAAGTCAGCCCTCTGCAACCTTGAATGTCTAGACCCAAATATTGGAATCTAGCATTGGCCACAACTCAAACTTCACGGTTGAAATAAAACTTGAACAAGAAGAAAAAAGAAAAAAAAAAGAAAAATACTTCCTCGCAACACTTGCAAATACATTCTGGTGGTTAGGAGAATTATCTTCAGCAACAAACATAAAAAAAGAGAAAAAAATAAAGGGCCAAATCTAAACAGATGCTTCCCAAGAGGAGGCATGGGAAGGAATTAATACAAAGTGATGACACCCATGGAGGTTAGTTGAATTGGGGCAATAACAATAAATAAACAAGATATAGAAAAATGATGGCAGGGTTTGCCAGCTAATAAGAACAGAAGAAATACACGTGCAGGGTCGTCTGAGAAGTAGTCTAATCGAATCATTGGAGAGGCACACACACGGTGGCCTGTGAGCTTAGCCAAACAAGTCTCTGAAGGAGTACATGCACTGAGGTGTCACCAACTGTAACTTTTTTCCTGCACGATCCAGTCAACACCCTCTCACCCGTGACCAAACCAGGCCGGCGGCAGGCCCCCTCCCCAATATCGTTCATGGCCCGACCCTCACCTTCTGTACTTATGTGCTCTTCTATATTTCTCACCTAAGTAATTTCCCTTCTTAATTTTTACCTTTTTCATATACAAGGTTACACAATATTTAACCTTTGCTTAGTTTAGTCATCGTAATATTTGAGTTAATTTACCACTTTATACAGCTCATATTTATTCGAGAAATATCGATATTTTGCTTGAAATAATTTATTTTCTATATAAATTCCGAAGGCCCTCTGCTATCTTCTATCAACGATTGAAGAATTATAGAAGGGCACCAGCATTTACTACCTGTCTTTGAAGCTTTATAATTACCAAGAGACAGGCAGGCCAAGTTTAGGGTAGTACGAAAAGTTGGCAATTAAAGTGTCTGCATGTCAAACGAGATGCATGCTATAGCTTTCAAGGAAAGTTTACGGTGAGGAACATACAACTGGACTTTCCTTTAACTTTCCTTTAACGTATTGAAACAGTCCATAATGTTAACTATCTATGTCTGCAAAAGTTTCGGCACTTTTACTCAGCTGATGTGCACATTTGAGGCTCTCATTCTTATCATCCGAAACAGTACACCAACATTGCTTTCCACCAGGGGGGCTGTATCATCACTCTTGCCTCCAATTATTATCTCCATATCGGATCATCCATCAACAAATGGAACTAATAGGAATAAAATGTATCGTCACTTCATTATCAAAATCTATTGAAATAACTATACATGTTATTCCGTTGTTGCATATTTCACTCATTACCAGAAACCTGAACAAGTAACAGAAAATTTCTCTTTAGTGATAGCTTATCTCAAGTTGGTTTATAATATTTTGCAAAATTTCTTTTCTTACGTTATTGGATGGCCTAATCGATTAGATCAGTATAAGGGAAGAAACAGAAGAGTACTGAGCCTGTCGTATATCTTACCTATAAAATGAAAATATAATTGAAATTCTCATCAAGATAGAGCATGAAGTTGCATACTAAAGAGATATTTTCGTAACCAAAGACTACAGTCACTATAAAGAAAGGGACCTTACAAACTTATTATTCTTAAACCGTACGTTGGTCGGTAAAGTAAACTGGACCTCAAAAAACGAAACAATTAGATAAACATTGGAGTGTTTCGAGATCAGAGGTTTGAATGGTCTTCGTAAGATTCAAAATTAGGTGACTTCCATTCTCTTCCCTTCTCTCTGCAACTCAAGATATGTATTTCTCTATGTCCATTTTGCAGTTCATAGCCCATCACCTGCATGCATGGCCAGCCACAGTAGTGCAGAGATACGAAAAACTTATCTCGAATCCATCTGCAGGAAACACAGTAGAACGAGTGTTAAATCACAACTTCTATCTGGCTATATAATATCTCGAATGAGTGTAAACTTCTTCAATCGTGAAAGTATAAATATAACATCATTTAATCAATAATAATATGACGTTTTACTTTTCATTTTAATTGATAGACGATCTAGATTTATAAAACAATTAGATAACTTTTGCACCAGAAATAAAATAATTTTGGTCATATAGAATCGCATATATAGCATGCGAGTGATCACCATTTAATTAATTTAAACTTTTATGCTAAAGTAAAGGCGACCCAATTAGATAAGGAAAACAGGAAAGCAACAAATTGGTGCTGTTATCAACAAAGATGCTGGTGATTGTATGAAAGTGATTGCTAAGCTAATTCTTAATTTCCTTTAATTGTGATGTCCAGCTGAGCTCTAGTCAGCCTCACATAATACTTAATTAAGCAATAGTTGGCTGATTAATTATGCTACTTCAAATCAATACCAATCTTCCTAAATTAAAGGGAAGTTAATTATATTGCCCAGATGATCAATCAAGACTACGCGAAGAGTCTTCTGTCTTCAACTTTATCAGGCTACCTAGCTAGTTATTGTATTTGTATACTTAGCATGAAAGTGGATGTGCAACACTTACATCACTAAGAAAAGTAAAGTAAATTAAAACCGTCTCTCCATTGAAGCAGCAAACTGATAAATATTTTACAATATCCATTAGAACATTTTACAAATGAGTGGAGATCGCACTTTGCCCAAGAAGCCTATCCCATCCTTGGTTGCTTGCATATCTTATCTTTTTCATACTCAACCTTGTGGGGTCATGACTTCGAGAACTTCGAAAGATCACTGATCAAGCACCATCCTTCTCTTAAGACTTTGGTTTCCAATGTGACTTTAGCAGTAGTAATGTAAATTTATAATAATTTTGATACATGAGATGCATGATCGTACACTTTTCGTATCAAGCTGTGCATAAAGGAGAGAAGGGTACACTATCGTATATTTTAAGCTTAAAAATATCGCGGCTATACCTGTCATATCAAGCATTTAAAGCTCAAATTTTTTAGCCCTCTCCCCTCCAATGCCCATATAAACAGCTTTCTTTCCCACTTCTTGCACTACCACACTCATTCTTTTCTTCACTTTTAGACCCCTCTCTATCTTTCCGTGTCTCTGAAAATATACACATGAAGATAGGTATGAAAAGGAAGTTTCTTAAGGCGTGCCTTATTAAGTGGAGGAAGATGGGAAGTCGAGTCATACATTGTGCTGTTTGCGATTGCTGTTACCAATGGAGTTTGTGGCCTTCCATGCATCATGAAGAGAAGTACTCAATTCCAAAGGATGTGCCAAAGGGTCACTTAGTAGTGTATGTAGGTGAGGAGTACAAGCGTTATGTGATCAAAATCAGTTTGCTCAAGCACCCACTTTTCGTGGCATTGCTGGATCAAGCTCGGGATGTATATGACTTCACCACTGAAGCCAAACTCTGCATTCCTTGTGAAGAGAGCACCTTCCTTGATGTTGTCCGTTGCGCCAGCTTTCCGCAGGATCGAAGCATGTGTTTATGCCTTTAACAGATAATCATATATTTGCAGGCCTTTTTGAGAGTTCGATCAATTGATTTATGCTGTTTAAGTTCTAATTATGAGATGATGACAATTTGTGGCTATATATTAATATATATGTTGTAAACTATATGTAGAATTCTGTAACATATTTATTGATTTTGTAGCTCATAATTAATTGTTCATGTAATTCAATTCAAAAATAGTTGCTTGTTTTGCTCTTAAATTAAGCGACAAGCATATATACACTGCACTTGGGCTCTGCTAAATTACTGCCAAACATATAAGCTGGAAAATTGCAGACTAGACCCACCCACTGACGCCTGACAACATTTTGATTGCTTTCAATTCCAAGCACAAAAATGTATTTAAAAATTAAAATACAAACAAAAATGGGAAGTACCGATTGAGTATGTCAGCATCATAAAAGGAAAAGAAACAGATTGAAACTCTAAATTAGACAACTCGTAGCAACCAGCCGACATTGAATTGTTATTGGATTTGTTGAATTAGAAGAAGTAAGAACATACAAAGCTGCTGGATATTTCTTTSTTTTAACAATTGATASATGTTTTCTGCCCCACAGTCCTCCAAAGACCTCAAGATGAATGACTTTGATTATGATAACATACATGCACTTCTACTAGCCAGGCTCAATGGATTTTGATTCATTAATTCATGGGAAAGCAGTTTCAAATTTCAAGATCCAGAAGCATTACATGGATATGAAGACTCCATGTCCGGATCATGCAAGCATAAGTTGCCCTGATTGGCAAGAAAAGAATCTAACTTGTTATTAACAGTTGGTTTTCACATAAAAAAGCTAAGAAAGTTCCAATGCTTTACATAAATCAAGAACTAATTAAGCTGCAAGCTAGAAAAGAAAAAAGTGTTTCTTCGGCTTTGGTGATCCTTTGACATTAGAGTCCCAAAGAAGAACAAGGAGGTCCAGCTCAGTTCTTTATATTATTGTACTAACGATCCAAGTATGTCTTTAAACACATATTGAGAAACTTAGAACAAAAAATTTATCTACAGTTTTATTATTTCAAAAAAAAAGTCCTTTTAATAAAAAAATAATTTTGTTATTTATTATTTTAAATATTTTAACATTATGTTGTAATTGAACACGTTAAGATAATCTTTTCATCTATATGAATAATAATAATCTTGTACATTTTATGTATAAATTTTTATATATAAATTAAGGTAACGTGAAATAGATGTAAGAGTAAAAATTAAATCAATTAATTAATAATCAAGAACAAAGTAATTGTGAGGTAAATTAACTTAGAATTCTGGTTTGTCTGTCCACGTCGAGGCGCGGAGAAACCCAAGAGAGTTGGCGTTGAGACAATGAGTTATTCCAAGCCGAGGCGCAAGAATTCCAGAGAGTTGGCACTGGGGCACGCAATGATTTCACACTGTGGTGCGTAGCATCAGTCGTTGGGGCACGAATGTGACACCTAACAAAATAGGTTATATTTTGTAGGCTCTAACCCGTGCTCTATATAAATCCACGTTCGTTTTTTCTTCAGAAACTAGTGAAAAACAAAAAGAGAAGAAAAAACTGACCTTGTTTTTAAAGAGAGAGAGAAGGGTAGAGAGAAGAGAAGAAAGTGAGTGTGAACTTATGTTGTTTTGTATATTCTCCCTTGTAACTCTTATTATTCTTCATAGTGAATGATTAGAATCAACAACTAGATGTAGGAGCGTTTTATGTGCGAACCAGTATAACTTCTCGTGTTACTGTTTTCTTTTACTGTTCCGTTGGTGTGCTATGTATTTCTGAGATTTTCACTTCTGGTTCTATATTTACCATTCGTGTTTGTTTGAGGTTCAGGTACTTCCGTGTAACAGTAATAATAAATAAGTAATAATTTATCGGTTTATATAAAAGAATTTATACTTAAAATTTATAAGTATAATATTACTTATAGGACTTTCAGAATATTGAGAGGAATGAACTGAAAATTAATTTTAACAAAATAACTTAAAACACATAATGCAATCCTTTGTGGTCTAGTAAGATTTTGTTGGTTTAAACTACAATGTGGGGCGAGAAGGGCATCTTAAAAGGTCCAAAATTAAAAATCTTAAAGGTAATTCTCTGTACATTGAGCGAAGAAAAGAGGATTAAATTAAAATTGTTTGGTAGATGGAGCGGAGGAGACATGATTTGAAAAGAACAACAGTTTGGCTAATTCTTGAGGAGGAAGCATCGGCAGCCAAATCACTGTGCCACATTGGTAAAAGCAGAGGGCAAACTGTTACATATTCCTCACATGAAGATCAAGGGACTGGCCTAGCTATCATATTATGTGGGGCATTGAGTTAGGAGATGGTAAGTTTAACAAACAAACTGCCAATGCGCTATTATCAGCTACCTTTTCACAAATGGCAATTTTGATTAGGTAGGGCCTGTATTTGTTTAATTGTGAGAGTAAGACACAGCAAACCAATCAATTAGGAGGTGTATTCAATTAAAATTTTTATAAAATTTTAAATACGTTATAAAAATTATGAGGTATTTATTATAAACTTCTAAAAACGAAACGCTACTTCAATTGAAAATAAATATGATAACATTTCTTTAAAAAAAAAAAGCACAAACCCCTACTTCAATTTTCATAAAACTAGTCCAAACTTCCAACTGTTATAGATTTCTCTTCATTTAACGAAGTTAAAGCGCCAATTTTATCTAATTGTAATCTCATCACTTGAGAAAACTACTTTGAGGATACTATCTTGAGAATTTTACAAGGTCTTGAATGATAAAACTTAGCTGAGTGTTTAATAAAGTAAGTTCATTAAACTTATTCATTCATTAGATGTAAAATAGGTCTTACTGATAAAAATGTAATTGGAGAGGTAACACAGTTATTTTGACCAAGCTTCAATTACTAGTATCCATATTTATGTATTTCTATTGCTCAATGGATAAAACTTTAAAATATAATTTAATCAAATTAAATTATTAAATTTTTTGGTAATTAGAATATTAAATTAAAGGGTGCAACTCTAACTCTGTAGTGGAGTGACCAAAATTAACGGACTGAGTCCACTATATTGAGGTCTAATTTAGAATCAAGCCTTAGGGCAACAGAAAACCCAAATCTATATGCAACATGCACACAATATCATTTCTTAGTATGCAACATGCAACACTCTTTCGAAGATACAATATGTAACATAGAGCCATATGCCACCAAGGCTTGACCCCATAGGGGTGGAGTCCGTTTAGGCTTAAAGAGGTCGTGGCCCAGCCAACTTGAAAAAAAAAATCATTAAATAGATTTAGGTTGGGTTTGTATATTTCTTTATATGTATAACGTTATGTACTGTCAAGTTTGGCCTCTTCAAGAATGTTTTGTTACATTATAGAAAGATGGTACAATAATCATTTGGAATAAGTGGTGGTTTCCAATTTTTTAAAATGAATTGAGTTGTCTAAAAATTTGTTAATATAGTTATATAATTTACAATTTTGATCTTCAAAAAATTTGTTTGCTAACTTATATGAAAATGGGTACAATAGTCTTTTTAAATTAAGTGGTCCACAGTTTAACTCTAATTATTAATTTCAGCTATTTTACTTTTTCATTTACTATTATAATATTTATTTATCTTCCTTTTTGCTAGTTTAATATTGATTCCTTATAATTTCATAAATACAAAAAGATAATTTATTTATACTTTCATCTCCTAACTAAGCAATCTCTTTATTATAAATTTTGAAAAGAAAATAACTTCATCAAAGACAATAACTTGATCTCGGTTATGATTTATCAATTCATTTTTACTTATTTGTTTTGTCTTTCCTTTATCAATTGAGTAATGTTTGGCCACTTCAAATTTCAACCTAAAATTTTTTGAAGAATTCAATCATCCACACTCTTTATTAATGGCAAGAAAAAAAATTAGAACATACCATTCTATTTTTATTAATGAATAAATATTTTTTTAAAAAAAAATTATCACTTTGGCTCAATTTTATATATTATAGGATCTAATCAAGTCATTTTATTTTTATTATATATTTATATAATTTTTATGTTAAAAAAATTAGTAAGTGGCCCCCTCATAGTTGACATCCTGGTTCCGCCGTTGTGGCCACATATCCGTGTAGGCCCAAACAACATGTTCCATTCCAGAAGGTGCAATTAGGCACATTAAACAAGTATAGATTAGTCCAACAAAGGAAGGTTAATGAGGCTAGGCTCTTATAAATTAGGAATAAAACACGGATATGATTGTTTGTTTATGAATTTTGTATTTTTGATTTTAAAAGGATTTATGAATATATAATTAGTATTGAATTCTAAAGAGAATATATGATTGATGTCGAATTTGAAATGCATTCAAAAAAGCATAACACGAGAAAAAAAATGGATTGAAAATTTATAAAGATACACCTGAACTTCAACATAAACTCACCCTTCAATTACTAGAACTCAAAACTAAATGCATCGGAACAACAGTAACCTATGAAGTACAACGCTTCAGGGGCCAAATACCAAATATTTTTACTAAACTACAAATGTTGTTTAAAGATGACATAACCAACGCTAATAAAGTTATGCGCCTCCTGCCTAGCCTTGAATCGGCCAGGTCAGACTTGAGAAATTTGTTTCAATATAAACTGCGTAATTTGTTTTAATTCCTCCAAGGCAGCCAACTTCGACCCTTATAATCTCTCTCGAGTCTAGACTAAATCTGGGAAGACATCAGCAGTCCATGATCATGCACTCATTCTAGCACATAGTGGTGGCTGAATACTGTAATGTTGCACCATTGCCCTACACTTAAATCTATCAAGAAGTTATTAGAGATGTCTCGCAGTCCAGATGAAACTTATCACGTTACATTTTCCCCTGTATTTCATTGCTGCACAAGTTTTACATCAATCATCTGAAGCATCATTTTCCTTGTCTCATCGCTGCCCAAATTTTACATATCATTCATCTGTAGCAACAATCCCAAGAGAAAATTTTGATAATTACTTCTATGACACTATAAGAAAATTACAAAAGAAAGAAAAGAAAAGAAGAAGATTACTGCCTCATTGGAATGAAACAGCTACAACAAATGACATCTAAGTCAGACACCACAGTGGCATAAGAGTATCATATAAGCAAAGCTTAGCTCAGCTCAGCCCAACGAGTTGAAAGATAACCTGTATCGGAAGCTACCACAATTATTGGCAGTCTGCTTCAGGACTTAGGAATCGAATAACCTAAAACAACATTGCACTTAAAAGATAGCTGCTGCCAAATTGACAATCTGCAGTACATATATTTACTAAGAGATGCCCATAAAACCTAAGAAAAAGAGGAAAAAGGCTGACTTAGAGAATTCAATTCCTCAAACAAGTCTCAAATTCAGTTTAGTATAAAAGAAAATCGGACACTATAAATGCCAAAAGAATTATTTTATTAAAAAGCAAATCTTCCTCCCCTCCAAACCATAAACACCTGCGAACCAGATGGCTGTGGCGAGAGAGAATTTGATCCCCTATTATCATCTCTCTCTATATCTGGTAAAGCAGATGATCCCCTAACATAATTCAAAAGGTAGGCTGACTGGTTACTAATTTCAATTTTTAAGGATATAGACTAGGACAATTACCAGCACCCATGAATGCTAGTTTTTTGTGTCCTTTTCACTAACATGAGTGGCAGGGGGCTGAATGTCTACTATTAATTTTTCCTGTCCATTTCATTGAACTCCAACCCAAAGATTTTTATCTTTCCATAACAGTTAACAGTATGGACACTAAAGTTCACTTCAATTTCAATTTTCACTCCTTTTGAGTACCAAAAGAATCGCTCCAAGAAGATATTAAGCCTAATTAAGGTGCAAGTTATACAGAGCACAATGATAACGCTCCACAAAACCTTAAATTCCTCCAATTTTTTCCATTCTCAACTCCTTGCAGTAGTCCCAGATTGATGAATCCTTGACATTCTTCATTTTCTTTCAGTTGTTACCAATTTCATTAACTGCCAGATTAGCGTATCAAGATAGTGAATTATAAAAGAGATTCCCAGCATAAATGCCTGGGCAAAAGCTCATAACCAAAAATACATAGACATATGCTATGCAATCGAAAAAAAATCTTTTCGTATCATAACACAGTAAAGCAATATCACAGCTATAATGTGTTGTAATTACATCAATTCAATGCTGTGGATGTATTTCAACAAACTACTGATGCAAAAAAATAATGATTAAAAAAAAAATTAAACAAAAGGGCTCTGAAGCATAACAGTATATCCGAAGTGAGGTAAATCAATACCATTTCTCAATTATATTTCCAGCACCAGGAACAGATATTGCACTGCATTTAAAACAATGATCGCAACAAAATATTCACATGAAGCATTCTTGTGGAAAATATACACTAGTATATTGTCTTGTTGTAAAGTACATACAACACATGGCTGGTGATTACAGCAAACAGTGGCAGTGCTGAAACAATGGAGTGCAAAATAGGAACACACAAAGCACTGAAGACATTACCGCTACTTTTAGCGTTCAATTGGAGCCTGCAACTGCAAGTGAACCTCTCATGCTTTCATCACCAGATATCATCTGTGACCATCCACCAAGCCCTCTAATTCCCTTCGCCCAAACCTCCTTCCTTCCAAATTAGCTTCCTTACACCTTGCGGCAAAGTAAAATATCAACCAAGCTACCATAAAGTAAATCTCCACAGTTGACTGTAAGAAAATAGCAAAAGATTTCCCAACCAAATGAGCCAAAGCCCATCTCATAAATGACCCACAAAGTATAGCCTCCAAACATTTAATTTGTATTGCCTGATTCATCATTGTCAATAACAAATAACAACCTTCTTTAACTATCTCTCTTCCAGTCCTTCTCGGATCAACAATGGCAACCCACGCATCAACAGAAAATATAAATGCCACCAAAGTATCCAACAATGACCATGAAAACAAGAACCCAGAAATCTGTTTCTCAAACCCACGTATCCATGGTGACATAATAGAAAATGGCATCAATTTTAACCGCACAAAGAGCTTAAAAAACGAGTACTGATCCTCAATTTCACCAAAAAACCACAAACCGAGAAGCTGAGTCAATGCATCTCTAACAGCCCATCTCATCAAAATAAACCCAGTGAGTCTTTTAATTCCCAATCTGGAACCACCCCACGTAACACTAACTAATGGACTAAACCTCCCAATCAAATCATTAACGACAGTAACAAACACAATGCCTAAAGTCCACGAATAAATAGCAGTAAATCCTAGAATTACCCAGCCATAAGCAGCAGACAAAAAAGTGACAAGAAAAAACAAAGCCGCTGCATCACGGCGACCCAGCTCTAATCCTTTAATGAACATTTGTAAATCTACAAAACTATCACCGTTTTGACCGGCTTCTTGCTCATTATTATCATCATAACGACTATCTAACTCTTCCTTATGAAAAGATTTTTCTAAGGTAGCAGTCGTTTTGAACGTAACACCAGATTGAACAATTTCCGAAATTTCAATCCCGTTATCAATAATCTGATTTGAAAACCCTAAACTGGGATCGAAATTAGAGAGAATTACCGAAGTGCCATTCAGAGGTCCCTTGAGAAAAGGATTGAAGAAGGAACGGTCGAAGTCGTCGTCTCCGGAGAAGAAATCATCGTCCAAAGTTCCAACACGCGTCAGATGTAGGAAAGTGCGGCGACGATGGGGGTGGTGGTGGTGAGAATGGTAACGGTGGCGGCGCGTTGTGTACTGATTATCAGAGAAGTCGAGACGAGAGAGGAGGGACTTGAGAGAGGCGTCGCGGTCGATGAAGGTGGTGAGGAGGTGGGAGCCGTTCTCGACGAGATTACGGAAAGAGAATAAGAGGAAAGAGAGGAAGAGAAATGTGAGGAGATTGGCTGAGAAGGTTCTGGTGGCTTGTCTGAGTAGCTTACTGGTGCTGCGGAGGTAGCGCAGCCGTGGCTGATCGGTCATCGCGGTGGTGGAGGGAACTTTTTGTTTTTGTTTCGTTTGTTATTGAAAAGCTTTTTCGTTTGTTTTATGAGTTTGATGGAGAGTGGTGGTGGTGGTGGTGGCGTGAGCTTGCAAGGGGTTGAGAGTAGGGATTCGTGGTCACGCGTCCTGTGCCACGCGCTCGCTTTAACCAGCTGGGATTACTTGCCAAATTAAGCACATTTCAAATGTCCTCTTTTCACTTTCCCGTGGACCCTTTGAATGACTCTTCATATCCTATTTCTTTTTGCCAAAAAAAAAAAATATATATATAT
>JANKKB010030042.1:0-41945 GCA_026225775.1 Bursera palmeri | reverse complement strand
AAAAAAAAGAATTTAGTTTTTCTATAACAATAATCAGGTTTTCTTCAAATTTTATTGTAGGTGGTGCCTTGTACCATCCTCGCTTTACTAGTCCATCCTCGTGGATTTAATATGAAAGTTAGTGGAATACTTTGGGCGTTATGTGTGTTCTTGGAATCTGTTTCAGTGCTGCCTCAGCTTCGAATGATGCAGAATGCAAAGGTATAACTCAGTCCTGTTCCGGCTATGCCTTAGCAATTCATTTATTTTGTTACAAGAAGTAATTTGTTCTGCCCTTTTCCATGGTCTCAGATGATTGAACCATTTACCTCCCATTACGTATTTGCGTTGGGTGTTGCGAGATTCTTGTCTTGTGCTCACTGGATTATACAGGTAAGTTTCTGCTTTTGATATCCATATCATCTCTAAGATACCGTTAAGGAGATAAATTGAAGAAGAAACACCTTATGATAGAAACGGTGTGGTGGAGTCCATAATGTATAATGGTAACTATTCCGTGGACTCCCAACTTATAGGGCTATATGACCTCAGCAGTAAGAGTCTGATAGGACGAAGAAGAAAAGATATAAATTCAATGTTGAATTAAATGTAAGTGTGATTTCACTGTAAAAGAAAACAATAAACCAGGTATTCGAGAGACCTGGACTCTCCCTTCAGCCTAGCTCAGATTACAAAATAACTTCTCTGATCCCAATGTACACTGATCCCTAGCCTTTTATTCTTTGCCAAACAGAAAAGAATGACCAACATAACCACCCAGCATACATCACCAAAACCCCCGCTGTGCAAGCCCAAAACAGAAAACATAAAGTTCCCACAACACTCCTCGGTAACTATCCGACTATTAATGATCCTGCTACCCCTGACTCTTATGACGTCTTTCATAAGTAATGAGGCTTATCAAGAGTCTGATGCTAAAAAAGATTAAGAGCACTTGACACAGTGTAAACAGATCCTGGATAGATAAAGACTACCTATTAGGTGGTGTGACCTATCCTCTTTATAAACCGTAAGACTCCCTTCAACTATCCAATGTGGCAAATCAAAAAATTGTAATGATAATTGCTTGTTTTTGCATTGCATGGCTGAGTTTCTCACTGATAAAGATTATAGGTTGTCCCTCTGAAAGCACTTAACCCCGTTGCAACACAGGTATCACACTCAAGCTCAAATATTCGATTTTTGCAATGCAACAAGGATATTAATTCGATCATGATAAACAGTTTGTTCTTGATCGGTAAAATGGCCTTTGCCACACCATCACTTCTTAGACTCGCTTTGACAACTGCTCTTGTAGTGCTGAAAATTATTGTACTTGTATGGTATAAAGTAATTGCAAGCCATATCTGACGTCCTTTGATGTCGGCCATTGTCTTAACAACTGAAAATTCTGACTAGCCTTTTACTGGATCCTGCACTGCCTTAGGCATGTCATAGTTCTGATAGAAGATGAAGCGAGTTTAAGAGGTTCAGCTCATTATTAGAGCCCGAATAGTGTACATTGTATGCTCATAACGGTCAACCATGGCCATTTTTTTTTCCTTGTTATGAATTGTTAAGAAGTAAGGTTAAATCACATTATCTTGACATTTACATGCAGGTAATAGAGACGGGAGGAAAATATCTATATTTGATGGGATATGGGTACTTCTGGTTCCCACTTGCTTTTCTTGCAGAAATGATCCAAACCTTCATCTTGGCTGACTTTTGTTACTATTACATCAAGAGGTAGCCTTCTAATCCATCTCATTCTTACCATCCTCGCTGCCATTTCCGTTGCAATTGAATGATTTATTTTCCTGTTTGTTGCAGTTTGAAAGAGGGTGAACTCCTAATGAGGATGCCTGTTTAAACTTGTGATTTTGAGGTGATTGATAGGAATGGAATGATGTACATTCAGCTCACCTGTTTCTGATTTTAATGAAGCTTCTGCAGACATTAGGCTACATTTTGTCCTAATTTTACAGTTAAATGTTGGTTTTATGCTGAATAAATTGGGTAGTATTATGAAGCCAATTTGTACATGGACGGTTTTTCATGAATTTCTAGATCGTTATTGTCCAACAGGGAAAATGTTTGAATTTATCCTCATCTTTTGTGAAATTATAACGGAAACCAAGCAGCAAAGTTTTCATTCATTACCCATCTTTTCGAAACTCGTCAAAGACTACTCTCATTCATGGATTCCGTTTGTGGGAGGTTTGAAATATCTAAAATGCCCTTCTTTTGCATGAAGTTACTTGCATGTTGACCAAGATAGTTTTATGACTTAGCAAGGGGAAATTTTTATGGAACCCCTAAATAAATTTCAAAAAAATACTTATCCCCAAATTTTTATTAAACTAATACTTATTCCTAAAAAATTAACATTTATCCTGTAAAATTCATGATTTTTTGGGAATTAGTATTAATTTTTGGGCGAAAAGTATTAATTTTTAAAGGGTAAGTAATAGTTTAAAAAAATTTGAAGTTAAATATTTTTTTTTAAATTTATTTGGGGCGTGAGCATAAATATTCCCTTATCAAAATGCTCCTCGGTATATGAAATTGATTTTTTATCTAATAAAAAAAATTTAATTGACTAGCATCAATTATTAGGAATAGTATTATATATATATAATTATTAAAAGGTTTATATATAAAGTGATAGAATATTATTCATTTAATATTATTTATTCATTAATATTTATTATTTATATTCTCTTTGTCATTCGTATGATTAAAATATTATTTTTGAAATAAAATATTATATTAACATTATTAATTTTAATTATTATATATGAAGATATAACACTAAGAGGTGTTATCGGAGTGAATAGTCAACTAAATAAAAGAAATCTACTAATAAAGTATAGTTTTAATGACTTTATAATATGTGAAAAGTTTAGACCTTATTTTGTTCGATGATAGATATTAATATCTATCGTTATTTGATAATATTTGATAATGTTTTGTTAAATATTATATGATAATCGATAGGTATTGTTAAGAACTCGTAAAGAGCTTGATAAATTATAATATCTAATTTTTTAAAAAAGTTGATCAATTTTCAATAACATCTATTAATTTAAGTCGTTTTCACATGTGTCCAAAAAATTTATAAAGTTTGTTTTCAATTTTTTTTTTCTTAACAAAAGACAAATACCATACTTATCCTCATCAAGCAAGAACTGGTGTTCATTAAATCCTGCCTATTCCTTCACATCGTTCATCGTTGATTCGTTATATATAAATTATTCATATTAAAAAAGGGATAAAATGGATTTGGGAAGTACTTAATCAATAAAGAAAAACGAATGCTTATTCCATCCCAACCAAATATCGGCCTTTTTGTTTTAAGCCAAAATAGGAATGTGTTACATACTCGTTTCACATTCAATATAAGGAAGAGATTGTACGAAAACATTCATGATGTAGGATATCTGAAAAGCAGCTTTTAGCTTTTCAATTGTAATCCTGAAACTTGCCAAGGATCGTCGTTTGTGCAAAGAACAAGAGCGAAAACAAAGAATTTTAAAATTCTATAATATTTTAATTTATTAAAAATTTAATATAATCCTTTTAAATATTATTTAAAATAAAATTATTTGAGAAGAGGGCCCCAGAGACTGAGATCAGAAGTAATATCATGCAGGCCAGGGTCAGTTTTCATGTCCATTATAGACAAAACACACCTCTAGATCCACTGATACTCTTATCAGATAATAACACGTGGCCCCCATGCTCCATTTCAAGTCTAAAGGCTTTCAAAGCGCGGGGTCCAGACGGTCCCATTGCTCATCTTTCAATACCTCTTCCTCCTGTAAAGTTTTTCCACGTGTCAATTTCAGTCTACGGCTTAAAATCCTTATCTCCTCACGCTCCACGTGTACGACGTATTCAGCTTACGGACAACACGACACGTCCACATCAATCTTCTAAAAGCTGAAAAGCAACTTGATCTGCTGAGCTGTGACACTAAGAACGCCAGCCACGTGTTAGACTCCGACAAACCTCCGCATGGATAGTCGGGCCTACATCAAGCTATATGATATATGTGTCAATTTACTGAGAGACTACGTCGCCTCCTCTATCTAGAGATACGTAAAATTGAAATGACGCTGGAGATTCGAGGGGACAGCAATATCTCTACCACGTGTCCGTATTCATCTCAGTGCTATTAGACAAAGCAGTGTTATTAAGCACATCAGAAACCGACACGTGTCAAGCACTAAGCTAGTCATGCAAGTCCACCACGTGGCAAGTCCTGGATCATGCTTAACAGACGCCAGCGACATTTTCATGCTATACTTCAGCAATTAAAGATAACAATTTTGTTTTTAAAATCAACCTTGAAGCTTGAAGGTGCTTCTGCTGAATGACATCCTATAAATGCAACATAGATTACGTGTTAGCTACCATCCTTCTCCACGTCTCCCGTTTCGCCACGTGGAGGGTCTCTGTAAGCTAGTTCTTTTTCCTTCCGTCTACCTGGTTTTCTCTCCTTTTCTCTCGTCTTAAAATCCGAGAATCATGACACAAATAAGAAACCCTAGAGATCATTTGCGTTTCGTCTGAATCATGTTCATGTTTTTGTGTGTCTAGAATATATATATATATATGAAGTTGTAGCGTGAAGCGTCCGAGCGGTTCATTAATGGAGAACAACGGAAGAATGATAGGGTTAAAGCAAGAAGATCAAGAGATCGAGCTGGATTTAGGCTTGTCCATTGAGGGAGGTTTTAAGAAGTCAGAGAAACCGAACCCGGTCCAAGTCAAGCACGAACCAGTTGACTTACAACGTACAAGCGATCCGAAAGCTAGTGGTTTCGGAACAGATTTGAGAGGAAGTACGAAAAGACAAGATCACAAACAACAAAAGAAAGGAATGTGCATCAATGGTGGGTTTGACGACGTCGTACACGAGAACAACATGTGGTTAAAATCACCGAAGCTTGAGAGAAACGAACCCGAGTTTGATGTAAAAGAACGAGAATGCAAGAGAAGTAAAGTAGAAAGTAACGGACTCGGAAACAATAATATGGAGATGAAAGATGTAAATCTGAATTTTACGATAGAGCAAAACCTCAGCATGAATCGAGATGTTGCTTTTGGTTCTAATAATCCAACGCTTTGTTCCACGTCTACCGTGTGTCCGGTTATTTATCCTTACCTGCCGGTGCAGTTCTTTCAGTTTCCGAACGGTCTTCCATACCCTTGTGTGAATGTGGTGCCATTTTGGGCGACTGGTGGAGTTGGTGTTGGGAATGAGCAGAATGTGGTGCAGTCATTGGTAAATCAGAGCTTTAAGCCGTTTCAGACGGGTCATGAGTCGGGTTACAATGTGGGTAATGGGTTTGTTTCGGACCAGAATAGCGGGAAACAAGAGTCGACCAATGTATCGCCCGTTTGCAGTTCCTCTGTGGCTTCGGATTTCGGAAGCTCCTCTCATGGAGGTACTTCTAAGTTTTAATTAGGAGACCTGCTGCATTTTTTCTTTCTGTTTTTCTTTAGATGCCATGAAAATTTCTATGTTGTTTTATATTTTTGTGATTAACATTGTGCACATTGTGTTCATTGTTTTCGGTTATCTTGCTGAAACACGTAGCTATAATATATAAACTAGTCTGAACTCCTTTTTCGCCCATTTATATAGGTTCAGACAATCAAGAATCTAGTGTTCGATGAATTGATGTTGAAATTATTTTTCATGTTAAGATCTTTTTGCTTCAAGTAGTAGGCTTCATCAATTTTACCAGAACGCAAACTAGTTGAAATGTATGATAAATTTTCAACGTGTGAGTAGAGGATAAGTTTTGGAAAGACTAGAGTAATATTCGTGAATATTTGTTGGGTTTAATTAGATCTACTATTGGATGCATATTGTGGATTTATATGCTTGTGTTGTTTCTGATCCATAGACTGCAACTTAAAAGAAGCTAACCTTCAAAACTGAAACTAAACATATATATATGGATTCAATGTTTTACTAGGTGGTGGCAGTAGCGATACCCGAAGCCATTCAATTCACTCTCTACCGGAACATCCTCATTCTTTGCGAGGTTCAAAAGGAAATGGTTCCAAGGGCCAGTCTGAACACAGTGCATCATCTCATTCGAGAGAAACTGCCCAAATTCATAACGAAACAACAAACTGTATCAAGCCAACGACTATCACGTCTAATGATGCTCAACGCAGTCCAGTTACTAGCTTTACCAACAATTATATTAAGCAAAAGATTCCATCTGATGGTGTCCAGTTCTGTCCAATTAAACCTAAGGAAAAGGCTGCAATTCCTCCAATTTATGAGAATCCTGTCTTTACTACTGAAAATCCATCCCCTGCCCTATTAAAAGAATCGAAGAGAGGCATAGGCAAGCCTCCCAAGCCTCAAACCCATAATCAGAATGTGGTGTCTCTTCCTCAAATGCCATGTGTTTCAACGACGGGGAATGGTCCCAATGGAAAAACCATTAATGGTTTCCTGTACAAATATTCAAAAACGGAGGTTAGCATTGTTTGTGTCTGCCATGGAACCTCATTCTCACCGGCTGAGTTCGTGCAACATGCGGGGGGTATCGATGTATCGAATCCTCTGAGAGACATTACTGTGATTCCATCTGCCTTTTGACTACTGTCTTCATACCTAGCTAGCGTATCACTTTTATTTACTTGTTCTTATTTTATTCTTTTTCCTTTTCTTCTTGCTACATACAAATTTGCATATAAGGGTTGATTACATTGATGGTATGTGATATCTAGGTAGATGGTTGTACACTTTTGACTGAGTGTAGCTCTACCTTGCAAATGGATGGAGGAGACTCGTTTGAAATCCCTTTTTGAGAACACTTTCTAACTGTATTAACAAAGTTGACTTCAGGTCATATGTTCATTTCAATTTCTCCTATTCCTTTCTAGCTTTTGCTTAACTTACGCTGATTCTTATTGTTCATGTTAAACGGATTGCCAAGCCAACCACATCAAACCCTGTTTGAAAAATGTTAACATTAGAAAGACTTAGAGGTTGAGAGTAGGTGTTCAGGGTTCCTACGGCCACACATTCAAGGCCTTCGGATGCACAAGCAAAACCCAATGTGTGAATGGTCAAATTATTCCTCTTAGGGGCTGCGAAAGAAAGGTTCTATCTATTTTATAATATATAACTTACATTCATTTTTTTTTTATTTTAATATTTTTAATGTATCTTAATCTAATTAGTAAGAGAAATGTTTATAAATTAAAATTAAGTTATTTAAAAAAAACATAAAATAATAAATGATAAAAACTTTTAACTTCCTTAAATATTCAATTCTAAATATACAAATAATCTATGAAGTATATTTCATACAATTGATATGGGTATGATTTTATTAGATATGTAATTATTGTATTATCCTTTATAACTTCTTTAATTTATTATTATTATTTTTATCTATTTAATAATATTTTGTCACGTTGGGATGTATAAAGTTTGTTATATGAGATGGTTGTATATGTATAATCTAAAGATGCACATAAACTAAGATAATATGGATCTAAGACATATTAAAAAGAGAAAATTTTAGAAGTATCACGTTGAAGTATAATTACAAAACTAATAATGGTTTAAATTTTTATATTATAGCTCTATACTCAGTAGCTCTAAACTTAACAATTCTTCAACGTCGAGCACTATTACTATTTGGTAGCTCTATAACCGTAAGTTGTTCACTCATCTTATCGTGTTATTAAACTATCAAATTATAGAACATAAAATTATGGCAGGAGGCTTTTCCTAAAATGGGAATATGTTTGAAAACGTGCTTAAAATAAGATAGTTTTCTAATAAATTATGTTGATAATTTTCGTAGTACATTCTATCTTTACTGATTTTTTCTTTTAGAAGAAAAAATACTATGAAAAGCAAGGTAGTACACGCAAATCCTACACAGAACCGTCATACAAACGATATAAGTACGTAAACACCCCTCAGATCTGGGCTTATAAATTTCACCCAATTTTTTTTTTTTTTTTTTTTTTTTTTAAAANGCTTATAAATTTCACCCAATTTTTTTTTTTTTTTTTTTTTTTTTGTAAAAAGTAATATAAACACCCCAATTTTAGATGGTTTTGTGTAACTAATATACACCGTGTGGGCATTATGGACATTATTGAAACTGACATAATAAAAGAATAATAAAAATTTCTTTAAAAGTTATTGAAAAAACCCATATTTTTTTATTCCTTTCTCTCTGTACCAATCCTTATTTTCTTCATTTTTCTCGTTTATCTTCTTCCTATTCTTCATCTCCAGGAAACTGACCAACTAGCCATTGGCTCAATCATTATTATTACTTGTTTCTTCTCTTGTCCCTTCCTCCACTCGCTCCCCTTCCTCTTTTCTTCTGGCCAGCCCCTTCCAGAGCCCCAACCCAACCGGTTTCTCTTCCTCTCGCCACTTTCCCCTCCAAGATCACCTCTGATCACACCCCTCCTTCCATCATTTACCTTATTTTTGGACCAAAGATCTTCTTTTGATCAACCCAACTGGTGTTAGACCTGATATGATTGTGTTTATGGCAGTTTTGAGTGCTTGCAGCCATGCGGGACTTGCGGATGAAGGCTTGAGGTATTTCAAATCAATGGAGGATGATTATAATATCGATCTAAATCAGGAGATATATGGTTGTGTTGTGGATTTGCTAGGCTGCACTGGAAGAGTCCATGAGGCATATGAACTGATGGAGAGCATGACTTTCAAGCCTCATGAGTCCATTTGGGGTGCATTGCTAGCCGCTGGCAAAGTACATTGACTTTCGAAATGGGGAATTTCTCTAACCCCCAATTAGATTTCAAGAAAACACTTAACCCAACACTTTTCTTAAACTAACACTTATCCCCCAAAAAATTATCACTGTTTTCTCAAAACTAAAACTTACCTCCCAAATATTTGGGGGGTAAGTGTTAGTTTTTTAGGGGTATTTGGGGGTAAGTGTTAGTTTAATAAAAGTGTGGAGCTAAATGTTTTCTTCAAATTTAATTGGGGGTTATTGCATTTCCCCCTTTCGAAATTGGGCAAATTGGCAGCGCGGGAGCATTCTATTTGAGGCCAAATATGATGGGGACTGATGTGATGCTGTCTAATATTTATGCGGCCGAAGGAAAATGGGGAGAGTTTGCACAATTGAGGAAGCAAATGAGAAAAACTGGGGAGCAAGAAAGAAGCAGGGAGGAGTTGGATCGAGTTAAAAAACCAGGTTTATAGTTTTGTCGTCGGCGACAAAATGGGCTCACATACAGAATGTGTCGACGAAATTCTGGAATCGATGATTAAGCATATGAAGGTAACAGATTAATGTGCCTAATTTAGATTGCTTAATACGTGATTAAGTGGATAATTGAATAGACTGGAAGCTAAAGAGTTGAGAATTAGTCCTCACAAACAAGCTTCGGTTGGCTAACGTGGAAGAAAACTTATGGAAATTTTTTGTTGTAATAGGGGTCATTTTGTTCCTTTTTGAAGCCAACAAAGAAGAAATGGTGTACAACGAAGACATTCGGCAATCTCTCCTGCCCAAAATCACACACTTAAGGACGAAGAATGATGGAAACTTTTCCTATCAAATAGAACCACCCTTGGGTTAAATCGGCAATGACAAAATTCAACCATTTTTTTTTCTAACCAGAATTTTATTATTTTGTATTTTGAATAAGGCAAAATGAGGGTAAAGATGTAATCATGTTCCTTTGATTAACAGATTCGTTAACGGCAGGTTAGGTACTTTTGATCTAGGAGTGAAATTTTATTTAGCCTATACCTGAGGCTGAGGGGTGTCGATTTATCCTTTTACCAACTGTGTCCTTCGTTCATGTAGGATGTTCACAACACATACATACAATTAACAAATACAAATAAAAAAAAAAAAATACAATTCAATGTAACACACACTATAAAGTAGTAAAACCCTCTCTCGCGCACTCTCTTTCTCTCTCTCTCTCTCTCTCCTTCTCCCTCATTCTCGCGCTTCTTCAAGATCTAGAGACAAACCGCAACAAACCCTAGATAGCTCAAAGGGGAGGTGAGAGAGGAATTTTCACAAACATAATCACTCTACTCTCACCTCACTCTCCTCCGATCCAAATCTTCGCTTCAGGTACTTCTATCTAACCGTCATTTCTCCCCCTCTCCTTTTTGCTTTTTGCGAAATACAAGTTTGTTTCAGGCGCTGTTGGTTTGTTTATGTAATAATTTGCTGAGAATATGGTAGTATACGCGCGAGAAAGCTGTGTGTTTGAAGTGTGAACTGACGGCTTGATGAATCCTTTGAGGATCTGCTTGTTTTTTACGCTGGAAAATCATTTTTCTGCTTTGTGGGTTTACTGTAGGAATGGTTAGGGTGAACTCCTTCTTAGTGTTAGTATTTATTTTTTTTGAGAAATTAAGTGGTGATGTTTGCTTGTTTAATTAATTAGGGTTTTTCATTGCTTTTTGGAGATCAAGAACAAATTGTACTGATGGCATCAAAAGTTCAGCCAGCGCCAGCTCCAGCTCCCACTGCTGATATTGTATGCGTTTTTTTTTTTTATCTTTTATTCTTATTTTAATTGATACTGTTTCGCTTTCTCTTTATGTTAACTTTTTATGTCCAATTTTTTTTTTGTCCAATGTTAGGTCGGCAATGCGTTTGTTCATCAATACTACCTTATTCTGCACCAATCTCCCGAGCTTGTCCATCGATTTTACCAGGATATTAGTAAGCTTGGTCGCCCGGAAGAAAATGGGACCATGAGTACTACAACCACTATGCAGGTTATTAGCTTTTTTAATATTTGCAGTGTATTATTGGTTCTTATCTTGTTATTGGTTTTTTGCATTGTTTGTGAGGGGTGTTAGTAAAGAAGATTTTGTATAGAGACTAAATGGAGTGTTAGGTAATACTGTGATAGAGGGGAGACTAATTGTTTCATTTGGAGCAGGCCATCAATGACAAGATTCTTTCACTCGATTATGGAGAATTCACCGCTGAGATAACAACTGTGGATGCACAAGATTCTTACAATGGAGGAGTCCTCGTTCTTGTGACTGGGTATTTGACTGGAAAGGACAATGTGAGGCGGAAATTTACTCAGAGTTTCTTTCTGGCACCTCAAGACAAAGGCTACTTCGTTTTGAATGATGCCTTTAGATATTTAGATGAGGCCAACCTTGATAGCAACAAGGCTTCCTTTTTGGATGTTGAAGCTCCTATTGCTCCTGAGCAAGGTAATTGAAACTCAGACTATGTTCTAAATTACTGCTTTTTGGTTTATCTAACAAGATGTTTCTTTCTGCAGATGCTTCTTATGTGCAGGAGAATCATGTTTCTGATCAAACTGTTGCTTTGCCAGAAGAAGCCGATGAGGAAGATGTTCACGGTCCCTCTGAGAATGGAGATGGCACAATTGAAGAGGAAGAAGCACCGGTACCTGAGGTTGTTGATGAAGTTCGAGATGATACACATCTGGATGCTGAATCTAACTCTAAAATTGAAGAAGTGCCAAAGAAGTCTTATGCCTCTATTGTAAGTAGCATTGTGCAACGTGCTATGTTTCTGAACCCTTGCAAATAATTTGGGTTTCTCTTTCGCTGGTAGCATTTTTTGTAATCTCTACAAATAATGGTAGTTAATGGTGATATAAGAGGTTTTGAGTTCAAATGATCTCATCTACTCTGTTCATATTGTTTTTCTAATCATTTGCTGAATTATTTAAGATTGTTATTCTAGGTGAAGGTTATGAAGGACAGTGCTGTGCCTATATCATCCCCTCCACCAGCTTCTCTTAGGTCTATAATGAAGAGCCAGGAGCAACAGCCTACTTCTGCATCACCTCCAGCTCTGGTGTCAGAGAAACAGTTTTCCAGCGCAAATGCTAATGAAAATGGGAATAACCAAGAGGGTGGAGGTATGCTATTGTTTATCATTCTTGCATTATTTTTTTAGTGATTTATTTACATGTGTCTGCGTGTGGACATGGGTGGAAGCATGTTTACATAACAGCTCTATTAATCCATTATTTTGTTTGTTAATTAAACAGTTGAGGGTCCATCTATATATCTTAAGGATCTGCCTTTGAATGCCACACATGCTCAAGTTGAGAATGAGTTCAAGAAATTTGGAACTATTAGGAGTGGTGGTATTCAAATTAAAATTCAAAAGGTACTTCTTTTAACTTCATTTTCTATTGTGATTTATAGTTTAAATGAGTCTGTAACTAATATCTATTCGTCTTGTACAATAGGGATTTTGTTTTGGCTTCGTTGAATTTGAAGAGGAAAGTGCTGTGCAAAGTGCCATAGAGGTATCCATAAGTTTGTTTCTCTGCTCTGATTTGTTTCTTGTTTTTCTGTAGTTTTTTTGTGCGATGAAGATATCAGTGATTCCTGATTCCTTTTCCCGTTCTGGATGAAAAAAGAAATAGATTGTCGCTGTGGAGCTCCCTTGTCTTTTGATGATAAAAGACAAAAGGAACTCTCTTCTATAGATGATGTATATTTCTTTATATGATGTTTGATTACATGTCTAGAGATGTGATTGGAATGCACTATCTCCTAGAAAAATTCATGTGTTAATCATTGGTTTAATGTTGGGGATTTTTACTCCCAAGATCTTCTTTTGTTTGTATTTGTCATTAACTTGCCTTCCTCTATATATATAGAGTTTCGTGTTATATATCTTATGTTTTTTTATTTGTAGGATATCTATCCTACTTTGGTGTGTGATGTACTTAAGGGCATCATATGGTGTCTTAGATTATTATGCACAATCATAGGGGAATACACCATCTGCTCTTTGAAGGAGTTAATTAGGAATTTAGGACCATGGCCTTTTCTGGTGCTGAAAAATATCACTAAAATGTTATGACTTTTGATTTGGATAACTCGGTGAACAAAGAAAGATTAAGGGGTTTTTTGGACATATATATTTAAGAAAATAAGTTGAACTTCAAACTTCTAAATATCAGCATGATGGCTTCTGAGCAAGAATTAGCAATTTCTTACTGATTCTATTATGACTTTTGAACTAGTCAATTGTGTTAATAGGGAAACATGGGGTAGTTCGTTGATGTCATAGCTGGAACACTCAGTTGGATATATGGGCTGACGACTTGTTGATGAAGCTTATCGACATGTACTATTAATTGAAATATGATTTGGCAAGGGTGACTCAGTTGAATATTAAGACATTTTAAAGTCAAGTTTTTGTAGCGCTGAAGCAATTGATATATTTATCCCTATTAAAAAATTAAAATAAAATAACCAAAAATTGATATGTAGACGATAATGAAATAGTTTCAGGAGGATTAGCCTCTCATCATATTGCAGCAAACTTCAATTTGTTGCTATTTTCCTGTGAATGAGTAAAATTGGTTCAAGAGAATGTTTTTTATTTGAAATATAAGAGACATGTTTGTTAAATACCCTGCTCTGAAATTGTTACCACTTCATTTGTGAATGATGAATCATTTTCTATCTATTTAAGTATTTTTTTACTGCTTGGTGTAATTCTTAATATTTGAGTCCTTTAAATTTAATTACTCACAACTTAAATGCATCAACTTTGATTTTACTTGTTTTCTTGTATACATTTTAGGTATCTCAACTTTGGTAATAATTTCTTTACTTAGTTTGGATTTGCTTTTTGTATTCTATTTATTCTTATGATGGTAAAGTTTGTTTGTAAGTGATGTCTTTATTGAATTTGTGGATTTTTTTAATGGTATTTAGTTAGTTTGACATCCCCTTTATGATGGAGCTATATGCTTAATTTTTTCAAGGTTTCCTTTGAAATTAAGTTTCTATGTCATTCTTATTAGCCATAGTTCAGTCAGTTATTGTTCCGAGTCATAGTTTTTGTTCGCCAAGAAAGATTCCATGATGGGGCAGGCTTTGGCACTATGTTAGTTAATAGCTTGATTCTTGATGTTTTTTACTTGTTAAATTATTCCCCCACCACCACAAAATAAATAAGTAATTAAATGGAATGTGTGTATACTTTTTTGTTTTGTTTTTGGATTAGAATCTTTTAAGCCTGTTGAATTTTAATTTGTTTTGAATTTTTGTGTCTCAGGCTTCACCTGTTTTAATCAGTGGCCGACGAGTTGCTGTTGAACCAAAGAAGTCTACTCGAGGCAAGTGGGGTTTTTATTGTTAAATTTTTATCATTTAAAATTTGAATCTTTCTTCAAGTTGGAATCAGACACATCCTGCATGACATGGTAACTGTAATTGCCATTTGGAAGATGAGGTCTCTTCCTGTTAGGATTACATGGGTGTCAGTTGCTTCTACAGTAGAAAGGAATTTAAAATGGTTTCTGTAGCTACTTTTTTTTGGAGATTACTGTTTCTTTCATATATAAATGTGTTGGTGATTCTAATAGAGGTACAACTTTCAGTTTATAGAGAAATGGTGTTTACTAGTAGTAGTGTCATCCAATTTCTAGAGATGATGAAAAGGATGATCATACTCATTTTGTTGTTTGAAATTGCGTTTAAAAGTGTTTCTTTTATTGGCAGGGGGAAATAGGGGAAGGTTTTCGTCAGGATCAGGGAATGGATACAGGAATGAGGGGACAAGAGGGCGTGGAAACTATGGAGCTAGCAGAGGCTATGGTCGGGGTGATTTTGGTAACAGAAACGAGTATGAAAACAGGAGTAGCAACAGGGGAGGGTTTTCAAATCGCAGAGGTGATGGATACCCGAGGAGTGATTTGGGGGGCAATGGAGGCCGAGTGAACCGTGCTGGTAGGATGACTGTCAATGCAGCAGCTAAAAGTGTAGCACCAAGAGTATCTGCTCCTGCTTGAGGAAACCATAATATTTTGCGGGGAGGTTGGAGTTGGAGAGTGGTGAAGGGATAAATTTTCTGTTTGTAGTCTAGTAATTTGCCCAGTGGTTTAATAGGGAGATTAAAAGTGAAGGATCTGATCTTTTAGTGGATGAGCCATCTGAAATTTTCATTAGGATTTTGTCATGGACGAAGCCATTTTTTTTATAACGAGTGGTTTTGGGTGAATGGTTGGTGGTTGAATTTTTGTTTGGTATACTTGTGTCATATATCAAGTCCTGCGGAGGAGATATACTTTTTGAAACCTTTTTTTTTTTTTTGGAGATATATTTCTTGAAACCCTTTTTTTTTTGTTCTTTTTCTTTTTTCCTTTCAATAGATAATTTATCCATGTTTTCTCGTACATTACGGATGGTAATTGTTAGGTTACACAATCAAGTTTTGTTCGACATTTTTGAAATGGCTCATTATTATTTTTCTTTCCTCTATCATATGACTTACGTACTAGTATAAGCTCTGGCACGAGGAAGGTTCATGGTAACTCCTCGATACCAGCATTTGTGACGTAAACGAAGTATCTCTTTATTGATAAAACCTTTTTCTGCTGAGAGGTTATTTATTTGAATAATTGTGTTAAACTTTTGATTAAAAAAAAGAAGTAAAACAAATTGATGGTATAACGCAGTAAAGATTAACAATGTGATAATAAAAACAAACTATAATCTTCGTTTATAAATATTTTAGTATGAATGTGTCTTATAATATTACTGTTTTCTCAAGGATGCCAATTCGTACGAATCGACTAAAATATGTCTTATGTAGCTTTATAATCAAAGTTTTGTAGCTTCATTGTTACTTGATAAAGCAAATCATGGAAATTAACCTAGAAGTGCTGGACGTTAGAGGCCTCTAACACTTAGGTTTATAAGAAAGAAGTCTGGAGTGAGATGTAAACGGAAAATCAAGAGAATCCCATTTACAACGGAATAATGATGATATGTTCAGACTTTAATGGTAGAATTTATAACGTTCTTGATAACTTTTTAACACTTGCCAAATAATTTTAAAAGCAGTTGCAGAACTTGTATGGACAGAAGCAAAATCCTACTACGAGTGATATCAGACTAGACTATGATAAAATTAATTCAGAAACCGAAATTACAGGCCTGGACAAATTCGAGATCGTAGTCAACATACTTGGTCCAAAGCGGCTTGAACTGGTTCATGGCAATATCAAGCCAGGGCTTCATATTCCCGTTGAAGTGCACAACTGCAGCATTTCGAATCTCATCCATACTAATGCTTGGATTATAGCCAAGTCCTAGAACATGCCATGATTTGTCAAGTGGCTTTGTCGTTGAATAGAAAGTGATTAAACCTGGAGGCAGTGTCCCCAATTTCCACAAGGTCCTGTTCTCATTCTGCAAATGGATAGACCTTTGCTAATTAATGATAAACCAAATTGAAAAGGCAAAGAAAAAAAAAATCTAAATCTACATAAAGTACTGTAGAATATCTTGATGAAAATAAATAAACAGCGGCAGCTATGACAGTCTTAACTCATTAAATCAAAGGTTTGAACAACCACGACCGCAATAACCATCATAAGATAAGGCACACATCAATACAACTGGCTATAGAGCATTAATTAATAAAAAAAAATAGCTATAGATAGCAATCAATCTTACCAGATTCTGCCAATAATGATACTCTTCTGTGCACTTCTCTTTTCTCCAAGCATCCAAATCAAAGAAGTTCATTCCATAAGCCCATGCACATGCCTTTGGATCAAACTTCTCCTTGATCAAAGGATGCGAGAAATTCATGTACTGTGCATACCTATGAAATGATCCAAAACACGTCTCAACTGCCCCATTCACCTTCCCATTCATATCTATCTTCCACAACCCTGTTAAGTCCCTTTGAACCACAATATCATCATCCAAGAACAAAATTCTATGCAATTTAGGGTACATCTCTGGCAAATAAAACCTCAAATGATTCAATATCGACAAGTACTTAGGATTCCTGAACTTCATATTTGTTGTATCTTTTGTTGCATTCTCAAGTTTATTCTCAAAGTAAAACCTCTGCAAATTGGCAGACTCCAACTGCCTCAAAACAGGCACATATGAAGAATTCAAGAACTTATAATCCTCAACTGCCTTCACCTCTATATGCGCTCCGTTATAATCCTTCAATTTGAACATAACTTGCATTGCCCCAAGATTCATCTTATCAGTCACAACATGGAACACATGTTTCCACGGCTCCTTCGAGTTCTTCACAGCCGAATTCACCACCACTGAAGCTGCAATCACATTATCTGAAAATATAGCATAATGGTAAAGTTTAGGATCCTCAAATTCGGGAGGCCTTGGCTTCCCTTCATCATTATATTTCTCGGGATGAGCAATTCGCTCTTCCATTAATCTCATTGCCACACAATGCAAACTCTTGGGTATTGATTTCGCAGCAATCAAACTCGAAAAAGCTCCTTGCTTTTTTGCCTTAGTTAACTGCTCATTCACCGAGAAAATCGTGTCCTTCAGTTTCTGAATCTTCAACTGATTGTCAAAAGACTCTTTCGCTTCCGTGATTACTTGGCGAGTCATCTTGATTCTCTCTTTCACTTCCTTTTCGAATTGTCGCAGAATCGACTCGTCGATTTTCGGGGAGTCAGACTCTATGAGCATCCTATAAGCTGGTTTATTTATAAGATCTGTGTAGTTTCTAGAAAGATCAGCGAAAATCCGAACCAGTTTCGAGTTCTCCAGCTTCAGCTTCCGTGCATACGACGCGTACGCCATTGCCAAAGCTCGGTGATCGTCGGCTTGCTTTCTGATCTGATCCAACCTCGGCTTCAGAGGATCTGATTTTAACGCCAGAGTGGATCTCCTCGACAATCCGAATCCGAATGCCCCAGAGCCAAAGCCCTAAATGAAATTTGAAAACAGGTTAAACAACATTTTCAACAACAAATTTTTCTGCTCTTCACTAACGGAACATAAACGAAAATATTTTCGTTACTAAAAAAAGAATAAAAAAAAAAGAGAGAAAATGAGCATTCACCGAGTTATGGAGAGCGTGAGAATGGGAGTGTGAGTGAGAGTGAGAGTTAAAAGTGAAGAGGAAAGAGAGAGTTAAAAAGAGAAAGACGATGACAGTAACGGCGGAGGCCAGTACTCTCATGGCCGAACCGAAGCCTCTGATGGCCGGAACTCCTCCGGTGCGTCCGGTTCGAGTGGTAGCCATTTTTCAGCGATTTTGATTGATTATCAAAAGAGTGACCCTAAAATGACTTGATAGTTATATCTATTACTTGCTCGCTGGCTCTAACTTGGAGATGACTAATAACAGATCTGGTTAATGATTAGCAGCGGTCACGCCAGTGATTGAAAGGGATCTCAGCCGTTCGATTGATTTAGTTTCAAAGTTATTGATGGTCCATATTGCGTTTAGTCAAACTTCTGTTAGTGTCGGTGCACTGGTGCCAGATTGCCACTTGGAGAGTGGCGGTAACGCGGAATGAGTGCGAACACTTTAGTGGAGTTTTTCCTTTTTAGGTTACGAGCATCCCTCCGACCCCCTTTATTTGCAAAAGAAATCTAAACCCCCTAACTTTTCCATAATTTTTCATAACTCCCAACCGTTACTCTCCGTTCCGTGAAATTGTCAAGTCCCTGTGTCAAAGGTCGCAATTACTAAATACCCATTGGAGACCCAGAATCAAATAAAATGCATCCACTTACACACGTTGTCCTTTCTTTTCCCATTAAGCGAACAAATCTCATAATCAAATTCCAAATCAACCATCCAAATCCAAACACCAAATCAAAATCAAACACACAGACGAAACACAAATGAACATCTCCAACAAATCATACTTCAGCCCATCCTTACCAAATGGAGAAAATCAAAGATAATAATTCTTGGTTCGTGATGTCCCCTTTCCGTTCCGGTCTGGCCACGGTATAGCACCAGCACTCGAAGCTACGATCAGATCTGATTGGATGATCAAGTCTCCCAGCTGCTCACTTGGCTTCGGATGATCAAAACGGTCTTCGACGTGGAACCTCAGAATTGTGGAATTGTGCAGATATAGTGATGGCAAAAGGCCGGGTTAGGCCGGGCCCGGCCTATTTTGGGTAGATCTAGTAGGCCTATGGGCCAAGCCGGGCTAGGCCTTAAAAAATTAAAGACCTACGCCTGACCCAAGGCCTATACTATTTAGACCAGGCCTATCACTATTCACTATTTAATAATTTTTAAATTTATTTTTTAATTTATAAAAATAAAAAATTAATAAAAAAATCAAATTACTACAGTACTAGGCCGGCCTACAGGCTTGAGCCTTGCCTACCTTAGGCCAAGCTTGCACTAAACATGCAGACCAGGCCAAAAAAGGGCCAGGCCAGGCCAACCCAGGCTTTGCCATCACTATGCAGATGCATCAGATTTAGAAAGCCAAATTTGACCCTGCATGATGGTGATTAGTAGTGGGTGGCAGTGTGTGCATGGGTTAATCGAAAAAAGCCATGGTGGTGAAGTGCGACAATAGAATGTTAGGGGCTCAAAGGATTTTGGTTGTTTGTGGTGGTGGAAATTGTAGAGAGTAGCGAATCTGAGAAGATCGCCGGTGATGATGATTGTCATTAATGGGACGACTGTCGGTGATTGGACAACCTGAGAATACAGGTACTGACAACTCATCGTTGCTTTGCTATGGTGGATGTTACTGTGCGGCAGTTGATGCTACTGTGCGATGTTGGGTAGCTGTTTGCGTTTCTCTCCTATGGCTTGAATTGTTTCATCGCCAAAAAGTGTACATCTTTTGCTCTTTATTAATTTTTTGCTTTTTGAGCATTGTTTCAGATTTCTATAGTTTATTAGTGATGAAGAGGTAAATATACTATAATGCCCCTGATACAGTTTATTTTAACAAACAGAGACTAACGGCTGTGGGCTTTGTGATACTTTGGAAACGTTAGGGTGCTTGAGGGGTGGGAAAAGAGGGGTCGCCGGGGATTTCCCTTTTAAATATTATTTTAAGCGAAGGAGATCTACATTTCTCAAAAGAAAAAGACAATTTTTCATGAATTTGGTAACACGCAAAAAAAAAAAAAAAAAAAAAAAAAAAAAGATAAAGATATTGTTTTTATTTATTTATAAATAAGGATAAAGATAAAGATAAATTCATAAATGATGTGATCGTTGATCTATCCAATGATATTGTTTTTCTTAGACATGAACAAAGCTGTTCATTTCATCTTCAAGATCTTTGAGAAGAGGGCATTTAGAGAGAAGTGTTTGTTCAAAGTCTCCGATGAATCAAATTTAGAAATCAAACTATAAATAGAAAAAGCATTTCAACCTAAATTTGACTTAAGCCGATTGTGGAGAAGTGAGAACGAAAAGCCACAGCAGTACTCATGTCAATAGAGAAAGGGTAACCAGAGAGTGAGAGTAATCAGACTGACGCAAGGAGATCAGCACCAGCTTATCAAACACTGCCATTATGGATTTTGACAGTGAAATATACCAATCCCATTAACACATCTAATGAATTATTAATAGGTAAGAATCTCTTATTGGGTCGCAGTCAACCTAATTTTATCTATATTGAAAAATGTTAATGCTCAACAGATCGAATTGATGCCATTCTGCCTACCTAACACAATGAATTCAGTTCCTAACGCAATTAATCTAACTAGAAAATAGTCTAATTCAGGGTAAATTGCCATCTACATAGAAAAAGTGTAATAACATCTCATACATCATTTTATATTATTTTATGATATTGATGTGCTATATCTATATAATTATAGAATAAATTATCATTTTATCGTATTTTTAAATTTGTAAGTTATTAAAAATATAAAATCTTTATATTAATGAGAAGATCTTTCATATAATAGTTACACATATAATCATCAAATCATAGAATACTACATTAGCACTTATCTTATAATTGAGTAACTATATATACAACTGTTACAGGAAAGATTGAGATTGTATCGTTTTATGGTTGTGTGAGTATACGTTAGAGTTTCTCTAAAACACTTATCAAGACTACTTATGTTTGGGTAAATAGAAAAGCTTGAAACTACCCTAGAGCATAGAACATGAACATGCCACATTGATATGCTACCTGCAAAAGAAGAAGATGGGTAGATGTGCTACTCCCTTTTACCTTGCCAAATTGAAATATGAGTCACATAACTGAAGATAGGAGTTAGCCGCAAAGAAGGGAGATTGACAAAAGGGCACGTTGATTGAGTGATCTCATCTGGGAACATGGTTTACGCTTGACTTTTGTGGCAGAGTACATATTTTGCTGTCTGTAGTTGATTGCTCAGCCCAGGATTATCATCTGCTGCAAAATTCTTCCGACAAAGCTGGTGAAAGTTACAATTGGCACTGCTGATGAGATGCTGTCAATGTAACTCTTCTCCAGGGCGCTCAATTTTCTATATTGACACGATCTAGCTTAGGTTGTTTAATTGAATAACGGCAATTGACAGAATATTAGCAGCTAAAAGCTAATTGAATTGTGTGGTATATATAATATGCATCCCAAGTGAAACAGCAGAATCTGATTCTTTCTTCTCTAATCTCCTTCCCTTGGCTGCTTGTACCATAAGAGCACAAACATTATCAATTAAACGATTGTGTACGACTCCTATTTGATTATTTTCTGGCAAATTATAACAGCTGCACGCCACATGTGGCATGTGACATAATTGACGGGCCCTGACCCCATTATAAGAAGTATAATTGTGATTCTCTCTGGGCCTTATGCATGGTACGATAAACTGTGATCATTCCCACACTTGTAATCCGTAAGGCAAAAAAACAGAGAGAATATTTATAACTATCCCAATCCTACTAAAGTGATATAGCATAGATGTTCTTCTGCAATACCATGAATCAAGTTGATCTATAAAGAAAATAGTCAACACAAAGCACTAGTTTCTGGATTTTGGGTAATTTCATTTCCAGATCAAAGTGGGTTAAGAAGGCTACATTTTCAAGTGAAGCGAAAAAAAAAAAAACATATTTACTTACTTGATCAGATCCTCAAACAGATACACATATACTCTCTGCCCATTAACCAAACATAGTAAGACAAGTAAAGAAAGCTCTAATTAAAATTAACGGTAGACCTTCTTGCCATGCTTCGTCACATGGTGCAACCATCCAATCCCTTTCAGTGCCTTGGAGATCTTGACAAGATTAGGCCTTCCCATCCCTAAATTCATCTTCCCTGCTGAGAACTTGAGAGCCTGTAAACAGCACAACTGCCCATCATCCAACTCCTCCTCTTCCTCCTCATTATCATCGTAGTTATACGAATTATTACTAGCTTTCTTTCCCTTCTTGCTTTTGTTCTTAGTCCTTTGCTGCAGCTTGTTTGAGTCTGTCTCGTATGCCTCCCAAAGCGAATCCATCCCTTCACTTCCCTCCACATTGTGTCTCTCCTCGAAAAGCTTGCATGCCAATGTCCTCCTCCACTCTTTTTCTTTCCTCATCGATCCAAAACTTCCAAGATTTGACCCCTTTGAACCAAACTCTCCATCATAGTCATAACTCCAATGATCAGAACCGAGCCTTTGAGAAATCGCTCTTGCTTTGGACCAATTGTACTCTACTTCATTATCAGCATTTTTCACTTTATCAACTTCACTTATATTTTTACTGGGTAGTGCCTTGGATCCACCTCTCATGGCTGGTTCCTCTTTTTGTTCTTCACCTTTATTGAACTCTACGCCTAGTGGCTTGACTTCTTTTTCTCCCTTTTCGCACGACACATCGACAAACTCATTATCCTCCTTCAACAAGCCTTCTAAACTTTTTTGACCCGCAATCAGCTGAGAAGTTTCGTTGACATTACTAGATAGCCCTTGAGACACATTTGTGCTGCAACTTTCATGAATGGAGTGCTTGTCAACAGGTGCTTCTTCAGAGGTTGGCAAGAAGTTTTCTTCAAAACCCTTCTCCAGAACTTGAATTAAATCCTCTCTGATCTCAAGAATGGACGTATCAAACACGATTTTATACGCTTCAAGCTCCACAAAGTGTTGAAATTCTTCGTTTTGGTCGTCTGCATTAGACCTTAACTTGTCCAAAACATTGTGGTACGTGGTCTGGAGAAAACCAACTTTGGATTCTGATATTTCAAGGGAAGAATTGTCATGGGAAAGATTGGTTAAAAGCGCAAGAAGCAAAAGAGAGGTGGTGATGAAGAGCGGAGAGAGGAAAGACAGGATCTTGATGATGTAAGGAGAGAAGAAAATGAAGTAAGAGAAGTAGAGAGGGTGAGAGAGGACGAAAGAGCAGAAGAGGAAGAAGTCGGACAGAAGAAGACTTGGTGAAAGCTGAGTTTTTTTCTTGGAGTTGGTGGTGGTTGGTGATGAGAAAGAAAATTCTGACATTTTTCTTGGAAAACGAGAGAAGGAGAAGGAAAGGATCAATAGAATGAAGCTAGAACCGAGAGGGAGGTTTGGTTCTTGTTTTTGTTTTTGTTTAGGCAAAAGGGTGAGAAATGCGTGAGATTGGAAGTGAGAGCGGCGTGAATAAAGGGACGAGACTGAGAGTGAGAGATCAAGATTGATAGAGAGAGAGAGAGACAGATTGTATAACTAACATTAGCTAGGAAAAAGCACTTTTTAGAAGCATTTTTTCCTGTTGTCGTCTAGCAATCTATGCTCTTACCATACTAAGCTATAGCCACCAACTGGGTTACCCTTTTTCTATTCAGCATTTATCATCATTGAAGCCATGGAGTAAATGAGTAATTTTAGTACTTATCTCAAATCAAGCTTCTTGCCAATTGCCATATATCACAGACTTTGGACTATTTTATATCAAAGCAAAGATTGTATAGTTAATCATGGCATACTAACCTTTCAGTTACATATGCCAAAATGGTCCAAAATGGAATTAATTAAAAATTACATGTTCACATCATCACCTAGACATCAAGCAATTAAACTAGTATTTTTGGGTCCAAAAGGAAAAAAATATAGTAAATCAGATCAAAGACAATTTCGACTAGTATGAGTATGAGGTTCATTAGAGGGGAACAGCTTTTTCTTTTTTGTTTTATTTTTATTTCTTTACTTTTAATTCTTTATCCCTCGTGTCACTCAACTGAAGCCAGCTTCTTGTATGGGCAATTTACAGGTTTTCAAGCAAAACCGAGAACTACTATGATCTTCTTAATTATAAATTTCAGCTTCAAATTTGTCTGGATTCTTGATTTGTCATTTAGTAATGACCATATATCTAAACTATAATCTAATCTTTATACCTGAAGTTTTTCTTTGAATAGAAAAGGAAGTTTTCTATGTTACATGTAGGACGGTTAGGAATAGAAATAGAAGAAGAAGAGGTGATTGAGGGGATTGGAGGTTAGATTGGTTGCACATGGGAAAGCACTTATAGCCATTCAAGTGCATACCATGCATGCACTCTTTGGTCCCCTGCTTTTCGCCTCACAATGGACCCATCTGTCTCTTCTCACCATCTACTATGCTATCTGCTTACTGATATTTTCTGGAAATTTTTACACATTTCTTTTTGATGTTGACCATTACAATCTTCCATGTAACATTGTTTCTAGTGAAAGAAAGGTTGGCACTTGGCAGAGCAAACAAGAATTATTTATAAACTTCTCCATTTTTTTCTTCAAGTCAATTGAAGGAGTGAAAATTACGAGACCCAAGAATATTTGGTAAATCATGTTACTGAAATCTTTTACCACCGTTTGGTTGGTGTGAAAAGGAAAAGTATGAAATCAACTTCTAAGTAAATACATGAGGCTCTGTTGAGGACTTTTCTTTTCTCCTCCCTGTTGA
This sequence comes from Bursera palmeri, assembly GCA_026225775.1. NCBI lineage: Eukaryota > Viridiplantae > Streptophyta > Magnoliopsida > Sapindales > Burseraceae > Bursera > Bursera palmeri. Next base: position 17,302 of record JANKKB010030042.1, on the reverse strand, counting down.
TCGAATAATGACACATTCAGACACAAGACAATGATACGTTTTCGTTTTCCACATTGCTCCTTGCATACCAAGATTAGTAAAACAAGAGACTTTTACAGATTAAACTACAAAATATTTCCACGAAATAGAGACTTTATCAGTATAATATGACACCATTAATCTTGAAGCTTAAACTTGTAAGTAAAGATTCAAATTAGTTTTAAGTTTTGAAAGAAAAAGTGCAGCCTATACATATACTTCATATTCATTTCCTCTGTCATAAAGGTTGGTTGAAACAAGCAAACCAACCTGGCAAGTGGGTACCGCAAACTGTCCATTAGTATTGCTCCAGTGGCCAAACCCTTGAACTGCAAATAGGGGGGTGTGGCTAGAGGCCATTTGGTCTTGTAGATAAGTGAGAATTAGAGAATTTTCACCAGCAGCAGCTGTGTAGCTTGCGAAGTGATAATGGCCCCAAGTAATGATGCAGCAAGAGGTCCTACTGTTGACAATGGGAACGAGTGTCCCACGAACTGAACTGTTTACCGTTAGAAACAATTAGCTTTTGTTAATGCTTTTTCCCTGTGAAAAGGTGATCTTTATATTCAACCAACAGACAGAAAAGATACCTACCTCTTTTTACATCCATCTTTCTCATTTTCCTTTCACTCAAAGCAACCAGTTGACAATGCGAATCTAGAAATAGTCCTAGCTACTCTCCTTTTCTTCCATTAGTTAAAACTACTGCTACTGCAAAAAGTAGTACCACCAAGATGAAACGAGGGCCAACCAGTGTTGGATCCAATCCAGTATTACTTACCAGCTTCTCCTCGAAATATTAGATTCCTGAATTGTGAAGAAAATATCATAACCCTCTCACCTTCCCCCTTTCAATAAAAAGATTGTGATAAATCTGTGTACGATGCCATCCAACACTGAATTTTTCAACAACTCAAATTAAGACTTTCAAAGAAAAGTAACCGACTCGGAAGTATCCATCTATTATAACACTGGTTTAAGAAATAAGGATGAGAAAAGTCAAGTAGTGGTGCTGCTTATTCAAAAATGGCAACAGTCACACCAACTACAAACCTACTCTTGGAATATGCTCATCAAACTCAAGTAAGCACATTTATATAATCCTGTAGTAAAGAAGCTTATCTACATACCGAAAAGAGAATAATTTACTTTCTAAGAGAATCAGCAAAATACCCTGCAACCAACACTTTTAGAGCCCTTTTAAGTTAGTTGTCATCTTTGGTTGCAGGTTGAATTGCCTTCTTTGTCGTCCTCTTTCAACTACAGCAAAAGAGAAAGTTAAAAGTCCACAATAAAAATGTAGATCCAATTTGCTTTTTTTTTTTTTTTTTCTGTATAATTATGTGATTTGTGATAATATCTTGACANAATAAAAATGTAGATCCAATTTGCTTTTTTTTTTTTTTTTTTTCTGTATAATTATGTGATTTGTGATAATATCTTGACAAAATAAACTGGCTGCGGCAGAAGACCAACAAATTAACGGAACTGATATCTTATTATTCAAAACAATCATATAATTAAGCACATTATTAGGAGGTTCATCGATCCTACCAATACAAAGAACCGAAAGGCTATCCTTTGCATATCTCAGAGACCATAAGAGTCCAAGCAACGTGTTTTGAAGACGACGCTGGCCAGCCATAGCCAAACCCACGATATATCTCATTTCAATATTGCAAGAATGATATCCATGAAATAGACCTCTAAATTGAAAATAAATGATCTGCAATAAGAGAAGTGCCAAAGTAAATGAGACTAGAGTACCATTTATCTCTGCTCTGAACAGAGGGTAGCCTTACAATGACGAAAAGAACAGATTTGAGGAGCAAATCTTAGAGCTTACTCCATTACAACTTTAGTTAATCCTGTGTTGGAAGCTAACTAGGAAGGCGGAAAATTTAGGTAACTGCTCCAAATAACTCTAACCCAACCCCCTTTATCAAATTTTCATCTAATTGCATAGCAGCATAGTTGCAATTGCAGGTGGTTATCTTCTAGTTTTATGTTTCGATACTGGGAATGTGATAGCCAACAACATAAGAAACATGATTCGTGTCTGATTAATACTTTTTTGCCAGAAAACCCATATGCGTCACTTAAGTTCAAAACTGAACCTTTCAACGAACCGTTGTTCCAAAACTTAATACTCGCATAAAATTCAATTTCAATTAAGAACCTATTTCTTCATTGTTGAATTCACTGGAGTGGACAGGCAGTCAGAATTCCCAACGCAAAGAAGAAAAAAAGTAAAATGTCATCACTCAAAAATCAACAATCATAACCGCATTGAATAAAATACCCCAGTATTTGAGAATATATCCCCCAACTACACCTTTATAAATGTTTGCTTTTCGTTTTAAAGCGTTAAAAACAGAACATGTACTCGTTATGAGGAGCATTTAGATTGACAATTCAACCACCGTCAGACATAGAAGGTTTAACTAACAAATAAATTTCCAAAATTTCACTAACAGATAATTATGCAACATATGAACACTTCCATCTCGAACCCTTCAGTGATAAAAATGTCATGATTAATGTGATATGAAAATTTCAAAACCCAAGCGACTTCTATCAAAGATTGCTCGGAGCATAAATGATCAAGTTGAGGGACCTCCAAGAGGTTAGAGATCGGAATAAATGATGAATCTTATATCCAAGAAGTGAGAGATTGGCCGATATAAGACAGCACTCAACAAGACACAGCCTCATTATAGCACTCAACCGCTTTTACATTAAATGAAATTCGTAATCACTTAGCGTAAATTTTCAATCTTATCAAAAGATTACTAAAACATTACTAAATGATTCTTGTTCCAGGTAAAGCGCTGCTTTTATATTAAATGAATTTCATAATCACTTAGTTAATTTTTCAATCTTATCAAACGTCATTCACATTATCAAATGATTCTTGCTCCAGGGAAAGCCCACCTCGGAATTTGACCATGAGTTCACAGCTTAGGATAAGAAGGAAATTCGATAGATAAATTCTATAGTATAATCGTTCTCCCCGTAAGGCGGACTGACTCGAAGACACGGAACCTTTAAAGCAGCCTTAAACAAATTAATAGGAACATCAGCGACCACGGAACTCAAAGTAACTTCCATGTCCAAACAGAAATGATACAAACTCAAAAACCAAAAAAAACCAGTAAGTTCATTTTGAACATGAAATTAACAGCAGTAGCAATAACATTGTGAACCATCTATCATCCTATTCCATTCCTAAAGCTTCATAAGCAACTATCACTCCGTCATAACAGGCTTGTTCTCATTGGCTCTGGGTCTCTGTTCTTTTGGTTTCTGCTCTTCCATTTTCCTGAACATCAAACAAGAGTCAAGCCATATGCCAGAAACATATAAAAAATACACGACCTCCATGCAATAAAAACATTTTGATAGTTCAGACAAAATCTAAACGGGTTGATTTAAGAAGCAGACTACAGACTAGTTATCAATTGTAGTTGGGGCTGAAACGTTGGGGCTGAAACTCCTTGTATGTGCAGCTTACAATAATGCTTATTCTCATTTCACAATCGGGACTTGCAAACAATCATTAGTATTAAATTAATTTGTAATTTTATTTTTTATTAGTCATGTCTTTTTTCAATTTCCGTTTATGTATAAAATATGCTCGATGAGGGGTTCATTTTGTCCCTCTGTTTTGGACCTTAGATGCACCTGATAAACCTTACCATGAGAGAATTGTTTATGTATAGAACATATATGAGAAGGGATCACTAAGTTTCTTGTTTAGGTGTCATACCGAGAAGTTAAGTTTCTACTAGACAGTGCATGATGCTACAAAGACAAACAACCCAAAACAAATATCTATACAAATGAATTCAAAGGTTAAAAAAAAAATGTATTAGTCCAAGTGCATATTAATAGGGACAAGTTTAGAAGCGTAAGCTTAACAGCCTAACCAAACGCACCAAATTATACCAGGCCGAGTGGCCAAGCCCTAACAAACACTATGAGTTATAGGATAAATTAATACATCCCAGCTCCAGAACAAGGGTCATCCTGACGGGAAATTTTCACCCAGCTGAAAACTCAACATTGCTCTGCTCTTAAGGGTTAATATCACATACTAAACCCATTAACAAACATACTGTAATTCCGAAATTAATGAAAGCATAATTTTCTTCGAGAAAACTCAACAAGAAAGCAACTCCACAGACGCGCACACACATATATATAAAGCAAAATAAATAAAGCGAAACAAATGCTTTCAGGAATATAAACCAAATAGGTAATACGTTATGTTCATGCCATCTTGCTACAGTAAACACAAGAGTGCTCCATCGCAACCAATTTGAAACGTATCAGAAACTTCGTCTAAATTTTTTTAAAAAACAAAGAGTTAATTTAATTAAATTAGAATGAAACACACCTCTTCTCGGAAGAGCCACCCTTCTGGCTGAGGAAGGAACGGAAGAGAGGAGAATTGACGTCGTAGATCATTGTTGAAGATTACCGCACACTGAAAACCCTAGCTCTCGTCGCGCAGGCTCAGCTTCGTTACAAGTTGGGGCAAGGGCGATTAACAAGGCTTTCTATATAAAGGAGACTTTAGTGGTTCGGGTTATTGGGCTATATGCTACGTATTAGGCTTGGCCCGTTTCAGTATGACCTTACCACTGGAGACCCCAGATTTCAGAGCCCACACAATGAGCCCAAAGAACTATCATATTATGCATATAAGAAAAAAAAAATATTTTTATCTTTATTTAAATCGACATAAATTAAAGAAGATTATAATGTAATTTATTTATTTACTGGCTCTTATTAATATGATTTAATTTTTTTAATTTAATTTCACATATTCTTAATAATCATTTATTTTTGTAATCTAATGATAAAAAAAATTACTGAATTGATATTAAAAAAATTATTTTAAAATTTTTCTTTCTTATTTACAAAATTTAGTAAATTAATAAATATTAATTAGTATATAAAATTATATAAAAAAATTTAAGTTATGATAACTTGACCGTTATTTAATCTAATATATTATGATTATTACATTATGAATTGAATCAAAAAAGTCAATGGAAGAAAATTCCACGAGACTGTAAAGTGTAAAACCACGAGAAATATTGCCAATAATTGTTCATAAATCCTTCCTCAAAATCTTGAACGTCAGATGGACGATGAAAAGTCACGTGAATACCATTCAACGTTATCAATGAAGCACCACAGGAGAGGGCTGCAATCTGGGCCCAATCGGGCGCGTCACATTCTAGCAAAGGACTGAAAAGATTTCTGAGCACACAGCCAATAATCGGAGGATAAGGGTGAGACGAGGAAAAGTCAAGTCATCTTGCGGCTACTTTCGGCCCAGACGTGGACGAAAAGACAGATGTGTGAACAGAGATGAGTTTCCACACAAAAGGCAAGAAAAAACTAGTAATTTACCCCGGTGGTTGGTTCATAGTTGGCTGTTGTGATGGCTTGTGGCGTAAGGACTAGTGAATGATAATTGGGCTACATAACAAGCATGGCTCGGCTTTGGCCCGACCGCGTTGTATCTCTGAGTCTGTCCTTTTCATTACTTTTTCTATCATCATCTATTTAATGAATTATGTTCCCCCTCCCCATAAGGCTATTTAATTTATTATTTTTTTATTAGTCTTCTTGATAATATTGTATCCTTTTTTTTTTCTTTTTTTTTTTTGTTTTGTTTAAATTGTTGTGGTAGTTCTAATTCTTTCCATGATGTTCATTCTCTTGAATCGTTGTTAACCCTATATATATATATATCTTATATATTGTTTAAATATCAAATTAAACAATAAAAAGGTCGAGTAAAATAATAAAAGATGTATTGATGTTATTCTTTATCCATTTAAAAATAAATTTTTATTAGAAATTTCAATATTAATTTTGTAATCCTTTTTTACGATGGTGATAGTAATACACGTCATTTTATGAGATTTAATTAAAAAATCTTTTAATTTAGGAAGTTTTAAAAAGGTTTTGATGATTTTAAAGAAATAATAAAATTAAATTAAAGAAACAACGTGAGGGTTTGGAAGGAGTTAAAAAATGCTTCGAGAGTCAACGCATTGTTTCCACTAAAACGTGGGATATGTCACCATAATTTATCCCACTATAGGAAGGGGTTAAAAAGGTAAATTAAAAAAGAAGGCTTAGGGTTGAGGTTGGCGGGACATTATCTATACAAGCTTTTATATGGCAGGCCGCCCATCCAATCAAAGCGTCGTCGGTGCCCTTGCCTGGCTACTAGCCAACTTTCTCTCATATTTATTTCTTCACCCCTTTGACTACCTTACGCAATTTCTATTATCCCCATCCTGTCCCTCCTATTAGCTGCTCATATCCCCTTTCCACCTCCCCTTTTTTACATTTTTGCCCTCTCCTGCTATTTCCCAACTTGAGGGCCAAACTAAATTGGATCATACATTTCCCACTTTGCCCAAGACACGAGCTTGCCCCTATAAAAAACAAAAAATAAAAAAGATTTAATATACTCTAAGTGTCAATAAATATTTTATTCTTAAAATAACAAAACTAGATTAAATACTTTCTATTTTCAACACATGTAGTGAAAACACTATTATATATATAAAGATTGTATTTTGAGTAAAGTAACATCATGTGAATGATAAAATAAATATAATAAAAATTAATATATTTATCTTATTATTTATATAATATCATATCATAATTAATATATATATATATATTATTTTTAATCTAATTATTAAATAAATTAATTATTTTTAAATTAAATTATAATAATAAATTTTACAATTATTTGGCATTGATCGGATTAGGAACTCATCATCGTTTGTAGCGTGCGGCGAGACGAGGTTGAATAGTGGAATGCTCCTTGATATCTCACTTTTCAGATGTTTGTATGATGCAAGATGGTGGTTCTTCATTTGGCCGAGCAAGTCAGAATCTGCTTGTTCTCGTGGAAAGAAAACTAATACAACAAATTTGTACTAAAATTTAAAGAACCGGATGGGACAATTGATCATTGACTCAAAACGACGCTTTATAACTAACATAATGAATCATTTACCCACCAATCATCTTCACTATTATAATGTGTTTTCAAAAAATAAATTAAAATTTTTATTATATTAATGTATTGGATATTCAGTGTTAAAAATATCTTAATAAAGATACTATTCTTAAAAGGTCTTTTGATTATATCTACTAGAGAACAAATGTGAATATTCTTTTTCACAATCTAAAATTTCATAAAACTCTATATTTTGTTGGGATATATTGACTCCTTTAAACAACTCATTAAATATGTTTTTAAATTGTTTAGCTCAAAATATTAGATTATAAACCTGCTTCATATTAATGCTCCTGATCGACTATTTAACAACTTTATTTTGTCTTACTTAAAAATACATTTTAAACAACGATAGAAAAAATTTTCACTTCAAGTTATAAATGGGAAAATGAGAATTGTGTAATACTTTTAATTTGGCACCAACTAAAATCACACTACCATAATATTACCAACATTGCATAAGCAGTGTGACCATTTAACCATTCATAGGTCACATACGATACAATCATATGATTGGTTTCACCCATTAATGTTAATTCATCCTAAAAGGTGAAGAGGAGGAGCATTCAAATTGACTTATAAACTATTCCATCCTCCGTTTAAGGCATAAATAACAACACACACATACCAAAATAACTCATAATGATCTTTTGAGAACTAACCAAAATCCAAGATTCATTTGATTCACCTAACCATTCCCAATTAAATGACCTCATTATCCTCATATATATAAAAGCATATCTTCTCTCTCAAACACATATCTTAGTTAAAAAAAAAAACCAAATATCTCTTATCTCAAATCCCTCACTCTCTCTCTCATTTTACAATCTACAGTAATGCGACATCATAGCATATGAATGAATGAACCAGAGTAGACGAACGGATGCGAACACAGTGAACCAACGAGAGGTAATTTTATTGTTTGAACTTTGCAAAACTTACAATTTTGTGGATGGATTGTGGTTGTGAAATTTTGGTGTATTGGGTGAATGAAGTGTTTTTCGGCATTTAACAGTGTATTTTTTATAGGATTTCGAGAAGTTCAGAAGACGAACCTTCACCCGACATGACGGTCCACGATAGTTTCATGGAACAGATAGACACCCTATTTGAACCGCTGTAAATGACGATTCATAGAGAATATTGGTCTCTATAAAACTGTCATCGACCGTCACTTTCCTTCAGCAGTGTAATGACAATTTGATGAATAGTGATAGTCCATCTTGGTTTACAAATGAATCATCACTATCCATCATATCATCATACACCATTAGGTAAAAGTGACGGTCCATGATAGTTTCATGAAATAGACCAACACTCTCTTTGAACCATAGTAAATGACGGTCCATAAAAAAATGTCGGTATATTCCATGAAACATTCATGGATCGTCACTTTAACGTAACGATGTAGTTTGATGGATAGTGATGATCCATTAGTAGACCGAGATGGATCATCACTATCTATCAGACCATCATACTCCGCTGAAGGAAAGTGATAGTCCATGATAGTTTTATAAAACAGACTGACATTCTCTATGGACCATCATTTATCATCGTTCAAAGAGAGTATCGATATGTTCCATAAAACTATCATGGACTGTCACTTTCGATATAGATAGTGATGCTCCAAAATACAATGAGTGTAAAATGATGATCAGAAAGACAGTAAATGGAAAAGACGGTCCAAAACATAATTTAAGTATTTTTTTTTTTAAATTTTCAATCTTGTATGTATATAATATGTTAACATATTAGATTTAACTAATTTCATATATGAATACTCCTATTGTGACTATCATTTTGAAGATGAGCATCAATGACCATTATAGTGATAACTATACAAACATCTCAACTTTAAGATTGATGAAATTATTAGTGGAGAAGTTAACACTGGCACAACAAGAGTTATTTTGAATGACATGTTTTGGAGACTTACTAGATGTTCACAATTTGGTTTTTTTAGCCCAATTGGTTCACCAAGTAATACTAAGAGAGGTGGAGACTGATGGGTTTCAATTGACACCGACGCAATAAGAGTTATTTAGGATGATGTGTTTTGGACACTTACTAGTTGTCCATGATTTGGTTTTTCGAGTCCAATTGGTTTACCAATTACTACTAAAAGAGGTGGAGACAGATGGGTTTCAAAACCAGATATGGTTCTGAGTATCTAGTAAGTAGTTCTATAAATCCATTTCCTTTAATTTTAGATAAATAATGTTATTTTGTTATCCGAGTATGCTATATCTCAATTGTTACATATATGTTAATGTAGTTATTGAATAATTTCAGGTAAGACTATCTGATTCAATGTGTAAAAGTTTGGACTTTTCATCGAATTGAAGTTCGGGAAGAAACCATATGTCAGAGTGAAAGGGCTATGTAGATTGAGAGACATGTACTTGGGTGGAAATAATCTGAAACTTTCCAACCTTGATTATCCTATTATTCTTGATGAAGACGCAATCAAGTTAGTATTAGTCTACTTTGTCGAGTAATTCTTGCTGTGTAAGAGTAGGAAGCGAATCATTTTAAATACATACATGTCAATGGTGGGCAACTTGGAGTTCTTCAACACATATCCATGTGGTTTTGAGTTATATGATATGACAAATGCTTCATTGTCGACCAGTCTAAGAGGAAAGAGGGAGCTTTTTTGGATAAAGTTGATAAAAAAAAAAAAAAAAAAAAAAAACGAGGTTTAAAAATATNAGTTGATAAAAAAAAAAAAAAAAAAAAACACGAGGTTGAAAAATATGACCTTTTTGGTTGTTCTTTTGTATTACAGGTACACAATTTTTGTTTATTTTTTGTAAAAATTTGTGAAATTAAACTTAAATGTTTGTGGTAAGAAAAAGTCTTATTATTTTCCTTTTTATGTTTGAAATGTATAGATATGGGTTTTCAAGGAAATCCTATTATGTACAATTTAATCAACATCCCCTGCATTGTTAAATGGATTAGCAGGCGGACTTTGACCGAGGTCTATCTGAAGAAGAATGTTTTTGTATGTAGAAAAGTAATTCTATTAAAATTTTGTTTACCCATAATTCAACGATCGATAGACATTTCCTCTAACGCACTTGACTTCGTGATTTATCAGAAAATGGATGACTTGCCCATCTCACTTCTAGTAGCTACCGCCCATAAGATCCATGTCCATGGTCTTAGGTACTTGTAGCATCAGTTGGTGCAGGTTATGTTGTAGAGCTTTCTACATTACTGGCTGACAACCTAGATACTCAACCAGATTCTTAGTATGTGCGTCAACCAGAGACTCAACCTGAGCCTAAGCCTTGGGCCATTTACTGTTTGGCTGGGCCAGGTAGACCCATGTACTATTTATATTTTTTAAAAATATAAATTAATTTTACATAATTTTTAATTTATAAAAAATTTAATTTAAAAGATGGGTCGGGCTAGGCCCGCATGCCTCGAACCTTAGCCTGGGTCTGACCCATCTTTGGCCCAGCGTACGCTATAGCTAGCAAGCAAAGCCAAAAAATTAACTAAGCGTCGTTCAAAACAAAATCAAGGAAGCTCATTTGGAACGCAATTCAAAGTACATAAAATCAATTACCGTAGGTTCGTCTTTGTTATCTTGTCAATCTCCAATTGGGATTTTGGTTAGGTAAGATTTTGATTTAAGGGAGGGTTTAGAGAGTCAAAAAGTTTAGGAAGATGTGAGAGCCAAAACTCAAAGGGAACAAAAAGAAAAAAGGGTTTTGTAAAGAAGAGGAGAAAAGAGTTATAAAGGATATTTTATATAAGAGGATAATGAGTTCATTAAACTAGAAATGGTTATGGTAAATCAAAGGAATCTTTGAACTTGGTTATTTTTCAAAACCCCTCAACTTGAGTTATTTTGATTAATTTCCCATATGTAAATCTCGTAAACCATGCTCAAATAGTAGCTATATATATAGCTAGGAAACGGAGGATCATCAACTGTGACATGAAATAAAAAGATTAAATTCCAAACTGGGTCTCTTGCGAGAGAAGGGGAGGAGGACAAAAAAGTAAAAGAAGAGTATGGCAAGGAGAGAGAGTCAGGGTGGTACTTGGCAAAGTTGAAAAGGGCAAAACAGGAAAGGAAGGCAATTACAAGGAGGAATAGAAGGAATACGTCCACCTTCTCTTGTTCAACTTCCCCTTAACACAATAATCAATCCCTTTTTGTTCCTCAATCTATCTATATCCCAACAAGCGAATTAGAGCATAACTTCACCAGAACGACACAACACAACCACCCTTTTCGTCGTAAGCACTCACAACAGGACTGGCAATAAGAAAATTAAAAAAAAAAAAAAAACCAAAAACAAAAGGTGGTAGATAGATAGATAGATGGATGCATGAGCCACAACAATTCACAACATAAACATAAAATCTCTCTATCTCTTCTCTTCTCTTTGAAATATATAAAACTGGCCACCTTCCCCTTCTGTAATCCTCTAATCGCCTTCTTTGCCTTTTTAAGATTTCAACTAAAAACATCTCTTCCTCTCTCTCTCTCTCTCTACCTCCTCGGTTTCTACGCTCTCTCAACCACCACCTTTTTTTTCCTTCACTGTCTCTCACTACTCAGGTACCATACAAACAATGACTTTTTTATTTTATCTGTTTGCTGTCCTGTAATGGCTTTGCGTTAGCTTTTCATGGTGAACGCATTCTCCCTATGCTAGGTTTAAACGCCAACCAGGAGGAGGTGGTTGTGTTTGCCTTTTGTTTTCATCACGTGTTGGTGTTGGCCATCTGGGTTCTTCTTGATTTTCTTGGTTTGTTGTTCTTTCACGAGTTTGTATGTTCGTGTGTGTGTGTGAGTGTGAGTATTTGGTGGTGTTTCTGTGTTCTGTGTTTGGGATTGTTTTTGCTGTGAAAGGTGGTAGGTTGGTGCTGGGGTTGACTTAGTCTTCGTGGAGGAAGACTCAACAATTCTTTTCCAAGGAAACAACTTTGGGTAATTTACTTGGCAAAACGTGATGATGGGTGTTCCGGTTTGCTTTTTCCAAATTATGAACGATTTCTGTACGTATTCTTGTTTTAATCAACGCTTTGCTTTGCTGGTTGTCACCCTGTTCTGTGTCCAACAATGGATTCTCTTTGACCCCAGCTTAAGTGGGGGTTGACTGGAAAAAAGTTTCATGGAATGGTTCTATTTACTGCTTGGTTTCTCATTTCAATTCCATGTGGGAATGGTTGGTGTGCTTTGAGCGTCAATGATGTTGTTTCTTCTGTCAGTCTAATCAAAGCTGCATATCGATTCCAAGCTACAACTTGGTTTCAGCTCAAATTTTATGGGATCTATTCTTAATCTTGTATTGATGTTTTCCTGATACAGTGCTTTGCCAATTAGCTGCTCAACTTGGGGATTGGAATTGGCTAAGAATGATAGGTATTTGATAGTTCTCTTCAGTTGTTGTCTTATTCGTTTTGTAATAAGAGTCATAACTCGCATTTTGGGAGTTTTGATTATAACTCTTTTATTAATATAAGAGAAATCTGCTTATCAAACTTTTGCTTCTTCAGAGTTTCTTTTTGTAGGTTACTTTGCTTCTCTGTAGCAAATTACTTGCTTTCTAGTTTTAACAATGTTCTTTCCTGGTTTATACATGCGTTGAACTCCCATTGATTGCCCAGTGACTAATAGTTTAGATTACTAAAAAGTTTTTATCTTTTTCACTCAAATGAGTTGAAAAATACATATCTTCTGACGCTGTTCTCTATGGCCACCATTTTACTTTTCTTCTTGTTTGTATTTTTGTTTCTGACTACTACTTACACTCTTTCCCAGAATAATATGTACACCATTTTTATTGAGATTGCTTATTTGTTATTTTCTTTCATGCTGGTTTTATTTAGTAACTGTTTTTCATCAGAAATTCACTTTCATGTGTATCTTTGTTTGGTTTGGTCTGCCTTTGATAATTCTAGGAGCATACTGAATAAATGTTAAAGGACATCAACTAAACTGTCGTGCACTTTAGCAAGTTTTTGATCCATCATGGTGAGTTTACGAAGGCGCAAACTCCTGGGACTCTGCTCTGGTAAGGATTGGTTAAATTGTGTTACTATGCATTGATTAATTGTTTATGTTGTGTCTTAGCAGTTTGCAAGACCATATATTTTGTGATACATGTCATTCTTTTTCTCATTATTTTCACTATTAAGGCTGGTTCTTTTAGTATTCTACAATTTCAAGGAATTAGATTTTCTTTAAATGGGTTCTACATTCTTTTGCAGGAAAAAGTTCTTTCCTAGCTCCACTTCCTATGAATAATGATAATGGTATTGCTCCAGAGACCCATATTGCCAAACCTGTCGGTGTACATCCCATTCCATCAGAAGATTTGAGTCGGCCACAGTGGGTAGGGATTATGATTTATAGTTCTAGTCACATGCATAAGATGGAATACAATATACATCGAAGGTTTTATTTGAAGTTTAGCATTTCATTGATATGAGCTACTCTTACCATTTCATTAGAACTTCAGCTTTGAAGTGGCTGTTAACATCATTGAAATTCTTTAAAGTCATGGTAATTAAAACTACGTTGTCTAGGTTGTTTCCACCACTATCAAATCTCAGACATTGTTCACTTATAAAAATGGGACGGATTGTGGTCCAATATTTAATTTTGTTCTTGTCTAGAAAGGAAAACAGGACAAATAGCATAAATCATTACTATTTACTTCAAATTTATTTCTGAGAAACCAGTTTTGCTTAAGTGCCGTTAAGTTTGTCACTTTATTAAAAGCTTAAGCTTGTAGGTGTGAGTTTAACTTGAATATTTAAGCTTCTAATACGCCCCCTTACGTGCAAGAGCCTCACGTGTACTTGCAGCGTGGACAGGACAGAGCCTCACATGCCTCAACAGGTCTTCCAAGTGGGCTAAACAATAGTTTTTTATTTTTTTAGTTAAATGACACGAAGAAGATTCAAACCTGAACTGTTCGATCACCATGGCTCTGATACTATATGAGAAGAGAAATATGAAATTTTTTCTTGTATATTTCTCAATAACATTACAAGGCTATTTATACAAAACATTAGCTTTACAAAAGGAAAAGAATAAATCTAGATTAATTCTAATTTTTTAATCTAAGCCTTAATCTAAACCTGTCAATCTTAGTAAATTAAGCCTTAATTATTTTAATCAAGCATTTCAACAAGTGCCATAAATGCACTGTTCTTTAAAAATGGTTTATGTTTGTGGTTGTTTGGAAAGTTATATTATAGCTGTGTATATGTATTAAGAAAATGTGGCTATATTACATGGAGGTAAGCTAAGAGATCTAATATGTAAGTAAAGATAAGGTGGAGCTTATTCTTTGAACACACTTCTTCTCAGATAAACTAGCTTTGAAATGCAAATATGAAAATGTAAAAAGTAATTACTCTCTCTTTTCTCATATGCCTGATATTTGCATTTCCCCTTCAATTTAAAGCAGGAGGTGGCAGAAAGTCCATCTCATTTGGTAAGAGTGAAATTCCGTATATGATGAGTGGCCTACAGGTTGACAGTCCGGCGGTGCCTTTGGACTTGGCATGTTGGCCAACCATGTCCTTGATCTGTAGTAGCTTTGATTTCAAAAGTTAAATAGAGGTCTGACATATGATGAAAAGATAGAACTAAATGCATGTTCTTCTTAATAAATGCATTAAAGAAATTCAGGAGCTTAAGAATGGATAACCTTTTTTTTTGTTTTTTAAATAATGGTAAGAAGTTATGTAATGAACAACTAGTAAGTTGCAAGTCTTGCAGGTTATAAGTTTTCTGTTCCATAATCTGTACCTTCAATTTATTATTCAATTGCTGTTTCCAGAGAGCCATTGCCAAATTAGGAATGGCATCTCCCAATGTATCTGGTCCAAGCTCACCGGAAGAGCAGAGTAATCTACCAAAAGAGGAGCAAATTGAAAAAGAGCAACATATTCAATCATTTTCAGGTTTGTCAGTTTACAGATATTTTACAGATATGAAAAAGAGAAATTTATTTATTTAATATTATACCTTTTTAATTTGCAATTATAAGCAAATGGGGAAAAAATTATTCCAAATTGTGGAGGAGTCATTAATCTCAAAAGTTAAAGCTCATACGTAATGGCCATTTAAACTATAGTAAATCCACTCATGTGCATGGTCGAATTTAATTAACAGGACTTCTCATGTGGATTTAAACAAGCATACATAGGCCCAACTTGTTATATATTGCTATTTAATATTGGATTCAAAGCTTTGAACTCACAAATTCTTGACTGACTTAGCTCTAATGTCATGTCAATCAACCATTAATTCCAAAAGCTTAAGATCATAGGATGGGACATATTAATAGTTTTTAAATTTTTATAATGACTGAATCTAGAAGGCATTAAATTTTTCATTTTTCTCTGGTAGGTTACTTTCATCAGATATGATATTGATGACAAACACTGGATGTGTCTATTTCTTGCTCTATCTCATTTACAAATACAAGCAAATATGTCTTTTCCTGACATCTTCAAATTTTAAATACAATTACAAATAATATAGTGGATGAGCCATTGATGAAGTTCAGGAAGACAATGATGTTGGAGTTGATACGCTAACTAGCATCCCAATCATTTACACTTCACTTCATCTGACTTCAATTTGGTCAGAATTGCTGGTTTTACGATCTGAACTTGCATTCAATATGATTGACCTGCAACTAATAGTGCAATGAAAGAAATGTGAAAATCTTTTCAGTTATCTAGTGATACTTTTATCATGAATCTTGAAGCAACCATTGCAAATTCTTGATGAAATCATTGATTTTGAGTTGTTGTATGCCCCTTTGGAATGAGTTAGAGAGGGATACTTCTGAAATTTCTGTGTTTTATGGTGCCAAAAACCAGCAAGACCAAAGTAATTTATAAAATATCTTGTTAAATGTGCCACAAATTAAGATCTTAAGCAGAGATGATTAGATTTGGAGAAGATCTTACTCACTCTTTGGTTCCTGTACACATAATCTTTCATGAGTATGAAACTATTTTCATTGACTTGATAAATCTATGATCTTTTGTTCAAATTCAACTGGAAGTGGAGAACTCACTCTAGGCTTAAACTCTTTTTTGGTCTTTATTCTCTGCTCTATTGCTCCAGACCTCTTAGATGCTCTTTGACAGATGAAATAAGATTAGCCTCTCTGATAAAATGTAATTAACTTAAGCGTATAAAAGTACTTATTAAATTCAGAAGCATTATATAGTAATAAGTAAGGTCCAATGGGTTAATGATTGACTTAATTTAATGGCATTAGTTTGGCTGTCGGTTTTCATGTCATCTAGCTGTCATCTATTAATTCTTTTTTGTTGATATTCTGAGACATGTATTCGTGTCAAACTGACTTGAGTGTCCTACAGATTTTCTTTGAATTACTTTATCGTGGGTTCTAGGTCTGAGTAGTTCATGGTTTTGAAAATTAATTGTTGGGAAAAATAGTTACCTTGAAAATAAGAGACTATAGAATATCGTAGATTGAAGATTTAGTATTATGCTGTGATTGAGGTTCAGATTTTGAAAACTTTTGAATGTGCAAATCTTTTTGAGCATCATAGCTCCCTCATTGATGAGTTCATGCTCTCTTCCTTTGCTCTTTTTGAGATGTCTTGGATTGCTTTACAAATGGTTTTTGATTTCCTCATAGTGGTATGTGGAATCAAATGAAATTGAAGGATGGATCTTTTGTTATCCGGCGTATATTGCTTGGATGAAATAGAAAATTTGAGAGTGGAATGAGGTGATGGACCAATGCTTAGTTTGGTCCCATGTCCAAAGTTGGTAAAACCATAGTTTTTTGGGTTTACCAATTTTTTTCTCTAGGAGACATGCCATTGGTTCAGTTTTATAGTTGCTTATGAACATATTTCTGTTGGATTTATCTCTGGCTTCAACATTTTGACCTCCTGCATGATTTTTCTATTCATAGGGCTACCAATCAAACGCAGAAAGCGACATAGGAGGAAGCAGATACAAAACCAGGAACAATGTGTAATGAGAGGTGTTTACTTCAAAAATATGAAATGGCAGGCAGCAATAAAAGTGGACAAGAAACAAATCCATTTGGGGACTGTTGGTTCACAAGAGGAGGCTGCTCGTTTGTATGACAGGTAATAAATTGTATCTTCAAGTTCAGTATAATAATTGGTATTATACAGAAGTACAATTGAAATATTCAGTTAGGATCTTAATTGCAAGGTATG